>JANHFX010012986.1:8828-41289 GCA_027560015.1 Chloroceryle amazona | reverse complement strand
CAGCCTCTCTGGGCAGCCTGGGCCAGGCTCTGTCACCCTCACAGGGAAGAAGTTTCTCCTCATGTTGAGGTGGAACTTCTTGTGTTCCAGCTTGTGACCATTGCCTCTTGTCCTATCCCAGGGCACCACTGACAAGAGCCTGGCCCCTTCTATGTGACCCCCACCCTGCAGATATTTGTAAATGTTAGTAAGATTCCCCCCTCAGTCTTCTCTTCTCCAGGCTAAACAGTCCCAGGGCTCTCAGCCTTTCCACCTAACAGAGGTGTTCCAGTCCCCAAATTAATTTCCTTTAAACCAGGACATTCTTTTACCTTGGTCAGGTGAAAGACAGCAAGGATCTGGATGCTCATCCTTACCCAAGTTTTTCTCCTACTGAATCAGGTTATCTCATCTCATGTTGCATTTTAGAGATTCCCCAAATGAAGGAGAATGATTTCTGCCTTAAGGCTCCTTCCTGAATTATACAAATGAATCACGATTTTATGTAAGAAAAAAGTTATCACTTGTCAGAAAAAAAGAAACAAGGAATATTGGAGATCCAGTAAATGAAATATATTGACTTCATGGGTCTTAAAATAAAATGGGAAAGGGAAAGGGAAAGGAAAAAGGAAAAATGAAAAAGGAAAAAGGAAAAATGAAAAAGGAAAAGAGGTCTGTCACAGCCCTTCGTTCTTAAATTTCTGTTAAACATTGCAAAGACAGAAGCTGTTCTGCTTTTCCAGCCTCACTTTCTTTACATTTATTCTCCTTCCCTCACTATTATTTCTCTTTGGGTTTTTTTTACCCACTCGTCCTTTCTCTACCCTTCAGCTCCCCACTCCTCCCCAGTCACTTTCAGGCCTGTCCACTGGTTTCTGCTCCTCTCAAGTCTTTACAGTTACAGCCCTTGTCTTTCCCCTTTCCTGCCTTCTCTCATCTTCTCCATGTAGTTCAGCTCTGCTTTCTTGCTCCACAACAGCAGCTTTACTTGCTGGATTAGAGCATTAGCTAACACTGAATTGTACTTCACATGGAGTGTTGCATGATGTTGCATCTCACAGAGACCCCTGGACCTCTGCTATATGTAGAGGTTTGAACTGTTATTGTTCTGATGTATTGTAAATGGAAAAGAAGTTAAAAAGGAGTAATTATAATGTGTCAAGGAAACTATTAGATGTGAGATGAAGAACAACGGTGGAGGGAACAGCTAGAACTAGAATATCTGGACATTCGAAAGGAAAATGAAAATAGTGTCGATTCTTTAAATAGTGGTAAAAGGATGGGCAAAAAAAATTACAAAGAGGCAAAGGGATGTGTCACATCGATGTCATGAGAGGAAATACTCTCGAAACGTGTGTTTCTTCCCTGCTCTGATTTGTCTTGGCAAGAATACTAAACCCACCTCGTTACAAATATTTTGCTTATTCACATTTTCCACCGGATCTTTGGAGCGTTCCTTATCATCTGAGCGGGTGCCCGCAAGCTCACAGCATTTCTTGCTGGCTAGAAGAATATCACAAAGCAAAATAATCTTCACTAATGACTAAGCTGTTTGACCTTGTGACTACAGCAGTAGCAGGAGCACAAGTGGTTTTTTAGGAGACTTTTTCTCACTTTTTCACTGGAGACTTATGGCAGAGGACAGAAGGAAGGACCCAGAGGAGTAATATCTCTTTACCTGCCATCAAGAAGGCACAGGGGTTGCAGGCTTCCCCACAGTGTTTTGTAACCCTGCCCTTAGAGGATCACCTCTAGATACAGGGGGTCAATTCAGTGTCTGTGCTCATTAACTCCATGACCTCTCTGCTGAGATAATACTTTAGGTGGACTTGAGTAACATGGGAGTAAGGATTGAAACCCTCCTTCACTTCTCCAGAGTCAGGTGAACTGTAACCCATAGGCTGCTGTTCCTCAGTGCTGAGATCAAATGCCAATGGCAAGAGAGTTAAAGCTCTTTAATTAATAAAGGGCTGGTGCTGTTAGTACTTCCCATGAAGGGCCATGCAGCTTGAGTGCTCCCTGGCCTCAGGGGGAAAGGACTGTGCTACTCACCAGCACAGTTCAGTTTGGAAAGCAATGGTGTCTGTTGGAGCTGAGGGCACACAGGGTACTTCTGCAGCTTGCCTCTAGCACAAGCTGCCTCCCAAGGTTTGATAATGTCATGAAATCCTTCCTGAGAAGACCCATTAGTTAAAACTTGCATGTTTTTAACTATAAAATGTACTCTTGTTCCCTATGAAAAATATTTGTGACTATATTGCTTATTTTTTATTATTAAAAAGGATGGAATTATCAACCTCACTCGGTTGGAGTTATTTGGGGGAAAAACAGTTTAGGCTTCAGGTTCATTGTATGACACCCCTGATGGTGTCACTAAGACTTGGTGAGGAGGTACAACCCTCTCTGCTTCAACGTAATTAATTCTCAATGAGTCAGTTACATTCTTTTGAGGTATATTCATCATATACATTCCTACACCCAAACTGAGATTAGTCAATATAATACTGTATGCATATGAACATGGGTTTGAAAAAATAAAGAAATCATGGCATGGACTGAAGATATTTTTCTTAATTGAAATCCAGCATTTTTGATGGGTGATATATTCTACTTTCCATTAACTGAAACCAAACATGGAACCTAAACTTTCCAAAAATCTCAATGGGGTCTGAATTTCATGACTCAAGACAGTTCTGATATCAACTGATCTTGAGGGAAATTCATCTCCATTTAAAAAAAAAGCAAACAAAAAAGACAATTCGTGTCAAATTAATGACAAATTCTCAAAAAGCAAAGAATGGCACTGAAGGTCTGAGGAAAATATATCACACACAACCCCAACCAAGATAGTAACTCTTAGGAGATTTTACTAAACAATTCTCCAAAAGTACCACATATTTTTATCAAAAAAACCCCAAATGACAGGGAAATGATGACATTTCCTTTGCCACTGCCCTTGATTCATGCACTACGGTCCAAATTTTGCACAACTAAACATAAATGCTCTTGTGCTCACTTCATTTTATACCAGCAAAAACTTTGGCCAAACACGTCAGAAATTCTTAGAGTTCTGATCAAATCTGCTGCTGCTGTTAGAGAATTATTTTTCTTCTGTATAAGCACAGACATTAGGTCACGTACAAAATAGCCTTTCTTACTCTTCAGTACAGAAGGAGTTAAGCCAAGACAAAAATGTACTCTGTGAACCAGAGAAGTATTTTTGGAGACACTTCTTTGGGAAGGGGAAAGCTCACTTGGTTTTTTGTTTCAACTCAAACCAGTGTTGTATTGACATGTCTGGATTAGGTTTTCAATGCATTTTTCCAACCTGTTGGACACCTTCCACAAATTATAAAAAGACACCCCGAACAGAAGTGAGCAGAAAGAGAATGTTACTTTTGTGCACAAATTTCTCCCTAGGGGTTTATAAAGAGGGTCTGTACACATTTTTGTGTAAAGATACAGGACAAATTTATTACAACAGAGAGGAGCAGTAAAAGCAAATTTATTATCATTTTTATCATTCCTGGCAGTTCTTCTAGCAAGCAGCCCAGGTCTATGAACTGTATAAGGCTCTTCTGTGGCTCAGAGCTTCCACATCCGAGCAGGTTTGAGAACTGAAATTTACTGCTCCTGTCAAAGTGGTCTAAAAGACTCATCCACTTCTCCTAGCATTTGCTGGGTTTCTGCACACAAAATCTTAGAAAGAGGGGATCTGGGGAAGAATTACTTTTTCCAGAAGCAAAATAAATTGCTTTTCCTGATGAGTTTCACTGAAAAACTAGATAGTTTAGTGTAGGGTAGTTTGCTGTTTTGTTTGGTTGTTGTTTTCTCAGGTTCAGAGGGTTTTTTTAATTGTAGATTCCTCTCCTCAGACTGGAGATTCTTTTCCCAACTGTCAGCTTTGGATCATTTTTATTCAGTGCCACTGACATAACCGCTCAATGTCTGAGGACAGGTGCTGGGAGATAACAGCAGCTTCACCAAAAGCAGAATCCTCTCAGACAGCCACTGCTCCAGAAGCAGCAAGCCCAGTGATTCTCACTGTTGTCATACAACATCCCTGCAATATCTTCCTCACCCTCAAACAAGCCAGTCACCTACTCTCTAAGACTGGAGAAACATCTTCTGTCCTTGGAATGAGAAAAATCCAGGGGAAACAAAAAAAAAAAGTATTTTTCCATTGCAATTATTATTCCTGATCTGAACTGAAAGCATTTCTGATCTATTCCTTGTGGGTCTAAGGGCAAGAGAGTAGCACTGAGTGTGGCAGTTCATATGTCTGCGTTGTTACGCAGTTCAGGAGGAAAGGGTTTCAATAAAGAGCTAAAATATATCCCGACTACAAAATAGCATCTTTCTAAAATAAGAAGTTTCTCTGTAACAGATCAGAAGATTCAACATTCCTTTCCACTGACTGGTCACACTGACCATATTCTTCCTTTGATTTAGGGTATGAGACTTTCTTGCTCTTTACAGTTAAGCAACATCCTTCCATTTCACCTTCAGTGCTCCTGAGTAACTGCAAAGGGTTGTCCAACAGATCCAATAATCCCTCCCATACCTGCACAGTGCCAAGGGAATGCCTAGCAGGTTTATTCCAATGCCTTTCCTTCCCAGAGCCACAGGCAATGAACACTGTCACCTGTGACTTTGGTCACCTCACACAGGAATCCTAGAGGAGATACAAAAGAGCCCAGGAGGTTCAGTTGCTACATCCTTTCCAAATAATTTAAAAAAATATAAATAAAAAAGGAGCCTTCTTTCTATCTTTTATGGTTATGCCATATTGCAACACCCCCCACTTGGTACTCAAATCCCAGATTCCATCCACAGCTGAAAACAGACGTGTCGGGTGATGCTTTAAAAAGGTGAATTCTAAAACAAGTGGGTCTAGAAGGAAGGGAATGAGCATAACTAAATATAACTAACTAAATTTACAACTAAAATCCAATAATTCAAGGATTTACCCAAAACTCCTAAGTTTAAGAGATACCTTTCAGCTGGCTTCAATAAACTTGGGCTACATCTGTTTACAAAATTTATTAAGGAGAGTTTAATTATGGTATTCTCCAGCTTTCCTACAAAGAGAAAACACAGAAAAGTGAATTGCTTTTGACTTGAATCTTCACCAACACTGTCAATCTTTTGGTGGCCTGGGAATGCAACCATAGTATTACATCATTGTTTTCAAGTTCTCTCTGAATCCAGAAACTCTTATTTTTCCACAATCTTCTCAAGCACCAAGAATTAAGTAAACTTTTATTGTTCAAAACAAACCCTACTGCAATTCACTGAAAAACATGAGTAAATTCACTTAGAAATGCCTGGATACTACAGTATTTTGCTTCCAGCTACCAAACCACTAATAGCACAGAGATCTTTTGGATTCACAGCAGCCATCAGCTTCAGAAAGCATTTGCTTTTTCTCACGAGGATGTGAGTTCCTTTCCCCCAGGATGAAAGTGAAGACACAGCCCAGTAACGATCTGCAGTGTGATGTTTAACTGGAATAAATTGGACTCCTCCATTCATTTCCCTGCACCTGACAATCACCCTGCATGAAATTCTAGGGAAGGGAGCACACCCCATATGTGAGACAATGCTTGAAAATTTTCCTGCACACTCTACTCCTCTTTTGGAAGACAACCTTTGGTAATAATTGCCGTGTTTGTGCAGGACAAAACAGAATCAAATAAGTAACAGTGCCTGCATCAAGGATTAAGAAAGTGTACGAGTAAATTGAGGTTTAGTTTGTACTTATCACCATGACTGCATGCTAATTTATGCACTGGGTATGCAAATAATTCAATAATTTTATGAGAGCATTCGTGAGGTTTTCAGAAGAGCTTTCTTAAATTTAGGCAACAGAGAAAATTGCCAAATTTGAAGGATTTTTACAGGCAGTTCATGCACGGAAGGAAAGAAATCTCCCCTACAACTTGCTGAAAGCATTCAAGGAGAATCCTCATTCTTCTAACTAATTGCTATTTTTGTCAGAAATGTAAGTGTTTGTCATGGCACATCATAAATTACTGATAACGTATCACCAGTGAACATTCGTAAGTGAGATAAATGCAGAAAGTATTTATACTGCTTCCAGACCAATTAACACTCTGCCACCCTTCACCACCCAAGTTTGCTAGGATTTGAGTTATTGACAGACTGAAGCTGCTTGTCTTTAAATAATCTCCGCTGTTGTAGGGTATTATTATTCCAGATGCACTGCAGAATTCCAAATTCGAGCCAGTTATGAAATTCTCCCTCAGCTCCCTCAAAAGGGGCCCTTGTTGATTTCTCAAGCACTTCAGCAGCCAGCACCCGCAGTTGCTCTACGGAAAGACGTGACTCATGCCCAATTCATTCATTTAAAATTCTCTCCAGCTCAACAACTTCTGGCAGTCATTCCAGCCCATTCTCTGGGTGTCAGAAACACAGGCTGCTTTAGCTGGATCTTCTCTCTGGCTGGATTATAATTACCGCCCTATCAATCAGGTGCTGTTCAAGGAAGATGCTCGATGATCCAAGAAAGGAGTGTGGATTTATTTATTTATCACTGAAAAGCAACACACGGTTTTCACGGCTGTTATGTTGTTGACTATTCAGCTATTTTTACAGTAATTTACTGGAAAAGAGGCAATTTTAAGGCACAGCTTCAGTGAGCTCCTACAGAACTATGGTTAGAGGGATGGGGTGCTAGTGAGGGTCCTCAGCCTCTTGTTCTGAAGCGTGCTGGGGACACTGCAGAACACTTGGGTTGAGGAGATGAGCCAGGGGCTCCTGAGGTAAGAGCAGCCAATAAGGAACCACCAGGGAAATACCTCAAAGGAATTAAGAGGTGCTCCTCTAAGAAGGTGACACGTCTGATAGGAGTGTGAAAAGATGTCCATGAAGAATAGCCATGAGCAGGTTGAAAGCTTATGGGTAAGCATTAGAGACCAAGGCAACAAAGGGAACTTTGCTGGTGCCTCCTGACCAAGGGGAGCCTACTGACAAAGCCTTCTTACTCCAGCTACAGGAGGCTTCACACTCTCGGGCTCTTGTCCTGATGGGGGACTTCAGCCACACCAACATCTGCTAGAAAAGCAGGACACTGAGCTGTAGGCAATCCAGGAGACTCCTGGAATGCACTGAGGAGAACTTCTTAAGTCAGGTAGTAGACAGCACTACCAGAGGGGATGAGATACTGTACGTGATGGTCACCAGTGAAAGTGAGCTAATCGGTGATGTCAAGACTGGAGGCAGCCTGAGCTGCAGTGATCAAGCATCAGTGGAGTTCACAGTCTTGAGGCTACAACATCTTTGTAGCCTCCATTGGACTCTCTCCAGTATTTCCCTATCCCTCTTGAACTGGGGAGCCCAGAACTGGACACAACACTCCAGCTGTGGTCTCACCAGTGCAGAGTAGAGGGGGAGGAGAACCTCCCTTGACCTGCTGACCCCACTCTTCTTTATGCCCTGAAGGACACCACTGGCCTTCCTGGACACAAGGCCACATTGCTGTTCCATGGAGAACTTATTGACTCCAAGGTCCCTCTCCACTGGACTGCTTTCCAGTGGCTCTACCCCTAACCTGTACTGGAACATGGTGTTGTTCCTCCCTTTGAGACAGTGTGTCCTCAATTACCTTCTCAGATCCTGAGACATGGAATTTTTTTACACTAATTTGAATATATTAACAACAACATTACTAAAGCTGTAGAAAAAAGACATAAGCTTTAATTTTTATCATGCTTTGTGTTTTCCAGTGCCTCTGCTTATCAGTCTGCTAAAAAATTTTAATGGCCCAGGTAAACATCTGGTGCAAGACAATCCCCCATGCTCAAAATGCAGAACATCCTGCTGGTTTTATTTGTAATAGCTGCCTATTTTTCCATTTAAATGAATGCTATTGGATATATAGAAAGAATACCAAGGAGCCTTGTCCACTTTCAATATTTTTTAGCAAAATAATTCAGTGTACTCTAAGCACTGAGGATGTTCCTGACATCCTACGGAGCTGGCACAACAGTCATGTGACCAACAGCCACACTTAGCAGAGCCACCTATCTGAGAGTGATTCTGACAATTTGTTAGCCTTTTTTTTCTTTTTAATTATTATTTATTTAATGGAATATTTGGAACTGGGTCATTAAATCTATTATGAGTGAGTGGGGAACTTGCAAAAAATAAAATAAATAAACCTGCAAAACTGCTTTTGAGAAATTTGTGGTTCAATTTGCTTCTAGCTAGGATTCATCATACCTATCTTTGGCTACCTAGAAAGGGAGTGCTTTACTTAAGCTAAGCATCTCTTCTCATTTTTTATGGACAACCAAAAGATAGAGTCATCCTACCTTAGACTACAATGCAATTCCACATTTTGCATTCTTCCTGAGACTGACAATGCAATCAGAGGACCCTTCCAGTGGATCTCAAGGCACCTATGAGTCCAAATCTCCATAAAATTACAGTTCTCTATAAAATTACTCAGTTCTATTTATTACTAAAGGCAATAAGGCATTTAAAGGCCAGTGCTTCCTTTTAAAATGTTCCTTGCTTGTTTACTGTCATTTTCACACTGCCATATATTGCTAAAAGACACCACTTTTTTTAAAGAAAAAATGCACCCTCTTAAAAGTTCCTTCTTAAAAATACCCAGCAATGCACTTTCAGAGTGCAAGAACTCCTCGCTCTAGATGCAACCCAATGACGTTGAGTAGAAACACCAACATCAGAGTCATGCAGTTGCCTTCAACTTCCCCCAAGCTTCGTTTCTATGCAAAAGTCACTCGAGATGCACTCATTCCATTCACACGGCAACAATAATATTGCACTTCAGGGTATCGTTGGGGCAGAAATCATGTGCCATCAGTAAGTCACACCAAATAGTGTCTTCTATCAAGCACTGGCTTCCCCTTTGATTGCTTCTTGTAGATACATGGCATTGATTGCTCTGCCATCTCTCAGATGAGTGTGTAGATTTTTGCTTGGTATTAGGCAGGTGTTAACACTGCCTAGGAATCAGAGCATTTACTAATGAGGAAATCCTAGACTATAGGCTGATTTCGATTCCTATTGATTTTGGTTTAAATTTTCCTCCTTTTTGGAAGTAACCTGGGTGGACAGCTTGGGTGCGGGTGTGTTACGAAAGGCTGGGAAGAAAAATCAGTAGTGAGTGTTTATTGTTCCTTCTGTACTTTCTCAAGGATGAACTCAAACAGATTGTTTGGAGGAAGGTTAATGAATTTAGATCAGGGTTTACAACAGCTGCCAGCAGATGGGGAGAGGCTGGGGGGGAGCAATCTGCCCGAGGTGAAGTGAGGCTCTTAGAGGAGCAGGAAAGCACATGCTGAGAATTCTGCCTTTTTGACAGGTCAAGTAAAGTGCAATTTATGAGATCAATAAACAGACCTGCCATTATTATGGATTAACCAAGCTTTTCTTCATCTAGAGACTTGTGTGGTACTGGAGAAAATGTGTAAGATTCTTGGACCTTCTAAAATAGGCAGATTTAGGGGGAACATGCAGGGAGAGGAGGAAAAAGGGAGACAGAGAATCACCGTGGAATTTCAGCTTTTCCTACCCTCTGTTTCATCAAAATATTCCTATACCTAAGCTTCAATAAGCAGGTTCATCTTTTTCCAACACTAAACTCATTCATCACACAAAGCTCCTAACATGACCAGCCCACAGAAAAAAAAGCCTTTTTTTATCCTTAGAGAATTTTCCTCACAACCTCTCCATTAAGCTCTATCCCACTTAACACTCACTTAGACATGTGTCACTCTGTTCAGCTCTACACTAAAATGACAAACCAGGTGAGGGCCTCAAGCATCTTTATTTCTTACGGAGCTGTGCCCCCCTGCAGGTCTCCTATTGTCTGGTTGGGACTAGTTAGAGTGCCCTGTCAGAGATGAAATCAGGCTGATGACACGGTAGTACTGAAATAATGGATCTGGAGCACCAGCAGCATTGAGCAGCCAGATGATGAACACGTAGCAAATTCCATCATTAGAAGTGAAAGCGTGATGTTAACAGAGGAGAGAGGTTATCTTCGCTCAGAAGCAAACAGGGGTGCTGAAACCACTTACTGCTGAAATTATAAGCTTACAAGAATGGCCTGTTTTTTTTTGCTCTGGAGTTGGGAAAGGCACAGCATCAATCCTGACAGAGTTTCTAATAACTGCAATAAAACCAGCAATAAAGAATCCTATTGCATAAATTTTTTAGAACATATCCCCATATGAAAAAAAAAAATAACGCTGCCTTGCTTGAAGCCAACCAAAACAATTTTGATTTGGAGAATAGATATTATCAGCACAAACAGAAGAAAATAAAAAAGACAGCTTTTGCTTCAGACCAGAAACCAAACTATCATTGATTTTAAGTTTGTTGCTAAGTAGGACAAGTCAGGAACCTCATGGCAATGTTTGATTTAAAATGTGGCAATGGGAAATATTTTCCTGGGAAGATTTTGGTCCAAGCAAAAAAAAAACTTCTGTAAAAAAAATACCAAACTAACAAAAATAACAACAACAACAAGAAAATCCTACCAAAGACCTTGAAATCCTCTTAATTATGTCTTTATATATATATACATATACACATATTCAATTTTCTTCTGCAGGATTCTTACCTATGTATTTATGGGGCAAATTCTACTACTCAAAAAGCAAGAGTGAGAATCAATATGTAAAAGTCAGTAACTATTTTTACAGCTATTTTAAAGAACTACTCTGTGTTGCTGAAATGCTAATTTGTTTAAGAGAAAAAAAAAAGCAATTTATTTAATTAAATAAGTTTTGGTTTCAAAAAAGATCAAGATCACAAACACCATCTGTCTTACTCAGGTATGCTGTTCATTCACTTTTATACAGATTTATCCAAGAGATCAGATGCCACCATAATCTGAGAATCAAGAAGAATATATTAATATTTTTGTGCATTTGCTTACTTCCACAAGTGTCAGTACAACTATTGTGGCCATTTTATGGCCTATATAGGCCTTTATTTTTGGGCCTACTCCTGGAGGAATTCAACAGAGCAAACACCAAGAAAATAAAATAGCCAATTTTCAAGAAACACATGGGTTTAAAATGTAGTATCTCCTTTCTATTTTTACAATGGTAGGCATGCAGGCTACTACAGCCATCATGAGATGGTGGAAGGAGGCTTTCAAGCTTACAGGCCAGGTGTTGTATTTTTATCCTTCTTATACACCTAGCTCTAAGGCTCCTACCTCACACACTCGTATTCCCATACCTACAATTTCAGGCAGCTGCTTCCCTTGTCTAGTGCAATATTCACATGGCTTCTATTTTCCCCACAAAAAAAACCTCAACCCAAAAGTCTTTCCACAGTTCAATGTCCCACCTTGTATTCTTTGGCTCCCCACCACAACCCTGTTTTTTTTCCTCTGCAGACTTGTTCCCATCCATAGACTCCCAGTTTTCATCACCTAGAAAGGATAAATTTTGGATGAGACTGAACATGTAAAACAGAGGAGCCTGTGATGGGTTTCTGTCTCCAAGTCAGGAACAGTTCATCATTGTTTAGATGGAGGTCTGATGGCAGATTTGAGGTTTAATCTTATCTCAATATTGTAATGACAGTATGGTGGCATAAATTTAAGTGTAAACTGGCCACCAGCTAAAGGTCAATGGTTCCAGTGGCTGCCACATCTTTGTTTAAAAGATCAAGTGACACAAAAGCTGTCTCCTACAAAGTCTGCATCATATTCTCTTTGTGGTGTTCTATGCTGTGCAACACCTGCTTTCCAGACACATTAATGACACATTTGCATTATCACTTCATCTTCCTGCAGTCCATGTTGCAATTTCTCTATTACATCACGTAGGTCATAAAGAATCATCGAATGTCTTGGGTTGGAAGGCACCTCTAAAGGTCATCTAGTTCAACTCCCCTGCAATAAGCACCTTCAACTAGGGCAGGCTGCTCAGAGTTTCATCAAGCCTGGCCTTGAATGTCTCCAGGGATGGGGCCTCCACCACCTCCCTGGGCAACCTGTTCCAGTGATCTACCACCCTCAGATTAGAGAACTTTTTCCTAATGTTTGACCTAAATCTACCCTTTCCTAGCTTAAAGCCGTTACCCCTTGTCCTGTCACTACAAACCCTTGTGAATAGACCCTCCCCTGCTTTCAGGTACTGGAAAAGATTCAGAACACGACTAAATATCTGTACAGATAGTAAAATCAGCTATGTTCTTGGTGCAAAACTAATTGTGGTAACACAGAGCTCAGCAGTGGGGTAAAAGCCACCTGAGAACTATTCTGAGCTATTTTCCTCTCCTCAGTCCCAGATCACTACACCTGCTGCAAGTATCCCAGCACGCTAACCACTCTGAGACACGTTCTGTGTCATGCACAGTTTGGAAGCTTCATGTAAAGAAGAAAATAGTGAGATGTCCTTTATTCCACAAAACATCTCTCAAGACAAATAATAAATTAGGAACAATGCAGTAAGAAAAAATATATCATCACAAGTAGGACTGGTCTCCTTGCAAGTCTAGGGGACTTATGTCTCTTTTAGTCTTAAAAACTCAGTTTTAACTATGTGTGCTATAAATTCCATACCTCAGGACACCCAGTGATAAAGTCAAGTGTAGCTGCAGTAAGGTGTTATCTTATAGAGAGGAAAGGGATGTGAGGAAAAAAGCTGTAGTCATTGTTTTTTTTTAATATATATATATAAAAGTCTACTTTTATAGTCTACTTAAATAAAGTAGTCTAAATAATAGCCTACCTGTGCTAGTGCATCATAACCTTCTGGCATTTTGGGGGGGGTTATATTCCCTGTTTTCTATATGGGGTTATTTTAAAAGTTAAGTCACTTGTACATCACCTTGTTTCAAGTGCAGAAATATTACCTCAACTGTATTTTCCCAAGTGGTGGAGTCTCCTTCTCTGGAGACTTTCAAGCCCTGTCTGGATGCATTTCTTGCCTGATCTGCCCTAGTGTTGCCCTGCTCTGGCAGGGGGGTTGGACTTGATGATCTTTGGAGGTCCCTTCCAACCGCTACCATTCTGGGATTCTCTATTATATATTTAGGTTGTTACTTCAAACCACTTTCCAGAAATCATCTGAGTGTCCATCCATGTATACTTTCACCAGCTTGTGGATTTTGAAACAGCAAGAGAGGGAGATTCTCAAGGCAGGCAGGAATCTTGTGAGAACTAAAATTTCCTGGCAGAAGTAGTTTTGCAGCATTTACTTTGATGCTAATGAACAATCAACAGCTATTTTGCCACAAGCTGCTCCGCTACTCAAACAGCCATGGTGGCAAGAGACCAATTGCTGTGTAGTTTGAGAGCAAAAACCTCTGCAGTTAGAAGACTAGAGACCCATTCTCTATTTACCAGTGTTATTTTACTATTTATTTTGTTTCAACGTTTTCAAAATGAAATGTTTCAGCTTTTGCCATGGGTTTTCCATTTCATAATTAAGCTGTATTTTTAATGGGGTAAAAAAAAGTATCAGGGAAGATTGTCAGTGTTTCATCTAATCCAAACCACTTTCCCCTGGTTTGATATTATGTCATTTTATTGAGAAGAGTTGTAAAGATTTGTTATTCAAATGAAAAAAAAAAATCAATAACTAATGAAGATAAATAAATGTGCAGCTGAATGTGGTCACTTGAATTTGAGCCTCCATAAGACACTGTGAAATTTTGGAAAGCAGACTTAAGAGGAGATTAATTGTGTCTTTTGCTGTGTAATATTTGTCTTCGGCAACATGAAAATAAGCATGAGATTTAAGCAGCAAAATCCCTTAATTTTCTGCAGATGTTTGGATTTTCTGGATGAAAAATTGTTGGCAAAAGTTAACAGAAGTATTTATCAGTGATGGTCAGGAATTATTTTATATACAGAGTTAGTGTCAATGACCGGGTTTCTACACTGCAAGTGTAAGTTAAACTATTCCCTTTATTATGATGCTTCATTCTTAGCAGTAAGGTTCTTTTCCACATCTCTGTGATTCTGTGATCTCCAAGAATTCAAAAAGTAATACTATCTTGCCAGAAATGTTAAAAAGTTCTTCTATTCTTACAAATATCCAGTGACAGGATCTGTGTGCTGCATCTTATGGTAAATAAATACACAAAAAATTATCAGCTAAGGCTCCACCTTAAAAAATAAACATTTCCACGGTGCTTCCTTTCAGAGCTCGAGTGTTCATAGTCCCACAGCCATCTTCTGTGGATTCCACATTACCTCCCTGTCTTCCCCCACTCAGAAAAAAACTGCTGTGCTCATTGAATTATTGAGTTCTATCCAGATTATACTTACAACATAATTACATAATTAGAAAATGATATAGCAACGGGCCACGAGTAGAAAAAGAAATCAATAGACCTTGATAATGAGACCTGTCCTACATGTTCCTAATCAATTATTATTAAATATATATACATATATATTAGAGGAGGTGCTGCACATGTTACTAATCTTGCAAGCCAATGCTTTGTATTCCTGTTTTACTAATAAGGTCTTGCGAGGAAGGGTGAACTCTGTTTAAACTATCATTTATCTTCATTTCATATCCTGCCAAGTCCCTAAGCAAGGCCAGAAGGGCATGAAGCTTTTGTGAAATAATAAACTATTCCTTACTCAGAACATTGATGATATTATCTCTACTTCACTGATAGAGCATCTGCTTTCTACCTCATTAATCACGAGCACTAAAATGCTATGAACCCCATTCTTGAATCTTAAAGAAACAATATTTAGCTTATTTTTGGACTTGTCTCTTTGACAAGCTCCGCTCTGCCTACTGTAGTGGCAGAATTGTTTTCCCTTCATGTCCTTATAGCTCAGGATAACTACCTATAATTCAGCAATCTATACAAAGTGATTTTTCTTTCCTCTTTTGATCAGATTATTTCACTTTTGAAGAAACAAACTCAATTGACATGCAGATTAGACAGATTCTCTGTAATTGCAATTTTCTTTCTTTTTTTACTTTGTTAAGTCTTTTTAATAGGTAAGAAGAACACCTGGGGGTAACAATAAGCCACATAGACCTTGACCTGCACTGAGCACATTATAACTGCACTGCCTCAAGAGAAGCAACAGTAGGAGGAAATTCTGAAGCCTCAAACTGAAAGTCACATTCCCCTTCACTCTGCTGTTCCCAGTAACAAAGTTAGAGCTTTATTATTAATCTCTGTAGTGCACGAGATAATTAATCTTCCTCTCTTAAAATGATAGAAAGTGATTTATAAGAATGCGGCCAGGAATGCAGGCAATTACCACTGGTACAAAAAGAAGAGACTTTTCTAACAATTTAGCACCTTGTTCTCTTCATTCCTCTGTATTAATGCATTTTTTCAACCATACAAGACTTCAGGTATGGAAAGTCACACGTGATACCTGACAAAGAAGCCGCAGAGGTCATGGCAGGTTTCTGAATAGGCAGCAATTTTTATTCAGATGCATGATATGATTTAAAAATTTCTTAGCATGCTGAATTTGAAGCTGTTATTCTCCATCAGCACAATGATAAATTCTTTTAAAGCTTCCTTAGAAGAGGTGGGATTTTTAAAAGCCTGGAGATGTCTATTAATTTGAGTTGTAATCCGATGTCGAGAAGTATTTGATTACTACACTGAAAGCTAGAACTACTGCAAGAGTCATGTTGTCAGTGATCACCTCATCTTTCTATGAGGACTATGTCTTTTATAAGGAAAGGCAAATGATTTATGGTAGAGGTGAACAGCTGGAAAATGAAACTGCTCCTTTTTTTGTCTTCTCTTAAACCGTGTTTCTTCCCATTTGATGTCAGCGCTTTGGATCTAAAGGTACACCAAGAAAGACATAAAAGATACAGAGAGATGTGCAGTCAATGGCAACCATAGGATGCCATGAAAGATGGTGCAAGGTCAGCCTTGACAACCAGAGAGGTTCAACAAGAAAATTGCCTAAGCTTGTAGCTGTTCAAGCAATTGCAAAATCACGTGACTACCGACGCACATTTTGAGGTGGTTTAATGGCAATTGCATTTTATTTGTGTTCTGGAATCTCAATTATTTGCATGGATTTGGTTGAGTCTTTCAAAATTTCTCCCCAAGAGGAGGGCTAGAAATTGGCTTTGCTAACAATATCTGCAATTCAGCATCTGCCACGAGGTTTTATAAGAGCAACCAAATACTGGTAAGGAAAATCACTTGAGTTGGTAATCCCACCTACAAAAATCTGTTCACCAAGTGATCAAAGTTGATAACTCAACCAAAAGAAACATCAGATTCAGAACTATCATTTTTACAGGCTCATTCTCACATACTCAGGGTTTTATAGCTAACTCATTTCATTTGAATCAAGTCTGTTCTTGTCATTTTGACTGAAATGAACAACCGACTTCATTATCTTTATGATCGTCACTGCACGTATCACAGCTCGCAAAGTTCACAGCAGTGCTCGTGTCAATACCTACAGCTGATTAATAACTTTGAGAGGTCATCTTTCTTGGGCTCCTATCTTTCCTTTTGAATACTGGCCTTCTTAATAAGTTATTAAGAACATTATGTAGTCAGTAATTAATCTAGACAACAGTAAGATCCTAAAGCAATTAAAGATGACCAAGAAAGGACAAGTAATATTTCAATACAGTCAATTCTGCCTCTGAAAGTCATTTCAACTTCAGGAGTTCAGTCAGAAGGACAATTCAGGCAGTTAAATACGTGTTTATTTGACCAGCTAATGTATTAGATGTGAGGACAGTAATATATATGGAAAAATGCATCAAATATGAATTCACATTGCTTGCCATACAACCCAGACAAGGCTTGTTTCTATAGCACAGTCACACATGGCCCTGTGTGCCATGGAGGGGAAAGAGAATTGTTCTAGTTCAGACTCTTAACTTGTGCCCATAAAATAGTATAAAATTATGCAGCCAGATGAGTTCTCTTATAATGAAGGAAAAGGGGGCTCCTGTTTAAGTAAATAGAAAGGTATAGCTTTACCTTGTTAGGGTTCACACATAGTGTTGGACCACAGAAGTCCCTTGATCATATCATAAACTATCAAAACCGAGCAGACAGCTGATGACGACTTCAACCTCAGAATGTCTAAGAAAAGCACCAGGCACCTTATCTTTGCTCTTTTCTCCTGTTTAAGTCTCTGTTGTTCAACTCTGGCATTTTAACCTCACAGTGCCACCTCTGCTTTGAGGAGGGCCACAGTAAAACACCTGTCCACAAGCTGGGAAATCCTGGTCTGGTTGATTACCACTTGATTTTTGCTCTCTCACACCAGAGTTACAGCCAAAAAGAATTAGCACGTGAACAACTGCAGGGATCTTGAACACATTTCGATTCACTATGCACAGGCTGGTTTGGCTCTGGAGCCCACAGCTGAGATGATAACTCTTTACAATTGCTGGGGGCTCTAACCTTGGCCTGTGAGACAGAGAAGATGATGGAAATCTGCTGATAAGTGATTTTGATTATCCTTCATTCCAGACAAGCACCTAAACTGCTGGGGACAAGACTGGGTTGCTACATAGGGAAATAATTTTTCAATTAATTATGAAGCCAGACAGAAAGATTAATGGAATTGATGTAAATATTTGACCAAGGCCATTTAGAAAGCCCCAAGGTATCTGTGAAACCAATAGCTGGATATCACAAAATCAAAACTGTGGTGTGCAATTGATTTGCTTCTGAAACTACTCCCAGCACTGCCTTGCATGACAAATAGGTGTAGGTAATAGCACGTGTTTACACTGTGTTTTATAGCATAGGATGGCAAAGGAATATTGAGTTAGCCTTTCCAATAGCCCAGAAAAGTGAGCAGTTGTTAGGACAATAAGTCCTGAGAGACTGAGAGGGTTGCCCAAAACTTTTTTCAAGCTGTGGAAGAAAGAACTTGAAAAAAGTCTCATTTATGACACTCAAGCACAGAACTTTAATATAAAGTTGATCTTTTTCCTGAACTAAATGTAAATACACACTCCTATTCAAACTGTAGTGTGTTCTAAAACTCTTTCTCTTCCTTTAGCTCTTCTGTTAAGCAAAATTTGAGAATGTCTCTAAAAGTACTGGGTTTGATGGGAAACTGCCCGAGCAGCAAGGCTGGATTTTGTGTCTCTCTTCTACAGCTGTATGGCCACGCTAGCCTAGCATTACACCATAGCAAAACTCTCCTGCCTCACACAGCTTTGACAGGGTCGTGTTTTCAGACAGCCATGATGCCAGCAGCTCACACCAGAGGAGCACAAGCCCGCTCGGATCCACCCACACTGCATGATCAAGTTAATCTGCACATCATCCCAGCACTGGTTGAGGAGCAGGAACAGTTCTGCACAAACCTGACCAGTGCTGCCCTGTGTGTCCTGCCCCACTACGTTATTTCCAGACTTCTACTAAGTTCTCATTATCTCACAGGACATCTGACATCGCAACAAATAATTCTGGCTCACAGTAGTTACTGAAACAAGAAAGGACACGTAGGTGTTGTGAAAGTATCTCAGTGTTTTGTTCAACTTATAATGAAATGTGTCCGCTTACTGAAATCACTGGACCACAGCTGGACGAACAGTGCTTGCACTCCAAACATTGCAACAGCTGGAACCCCACAGTGTTCTTGTCACCACCAACCCTACAAACCAAAACCAAAGCAAAACCAAGGTTGCTCTTGGCTAAACCGACTGGAGTTATGCTAAGCTATTCTTAGGACAGAACTGCCAATCACTAGTTCCCAAATGCTGCTAATTACAGCAATAAAGAGAGTGACAGTAATCACAACAGTAATAATAACAGTTATCAGAAAAATGATATAGCTACACACATTGGATCACGTTTATAGTAGCTTAAACAGAATAAAACTGATAAAACCAGATTCAGCATGGAACAGTCTCATGCATCCGCCCAGGAAATTCAGAAACACTTAGCTCACCGCAAAGCAAAGAATAAAACAATGCAAACACTTGCAACAGATTCTTGTTAATGGGATATTTATAGGCCAGTGCTTAAACTAGGGGGAAAAAAAAGAAGAAGCAGCAGCCAGAAGTGCTGATTATTGCCCTTTACAAGTGAAAGTGTTGGTTTTCAGTCTTTCCAAATTATGACACTGAAAAGTTTAGTTAAAGCTAGAAGCCAATAACGATCACAGAAATGGGGCATTCAAATAAACCCACCAAACTGGAGGAAAGCCTCAGCTAGGGTAAATCAGCGACCTTACGCTGACGTCAAGGGAATTATATCAAAGTACACCCACCGAGCACTTGGAGAAAAGAGCAAAAGGAGGAAAGTGAATGCAATTGCGTTCACGGGAATGCCTGAAAGCTAAGACAGACCATTAAAAACCCTGTATGAGCTATATAAACCCAGGCAATCCATAAGCATTTCACACTGGAGGAGGAGAATGCTGTGGGATAACAGTGATGAAAAGATATGGTACCTAAGGACTGTTAGACAGGATTCAGGTTCTCACATTGGCTGCTGACGTGTGGATGATGTTTTCTACTAGGTGAAGGTATCTAGTCCTTTCATTTAAAGATACAGAGATTCTCATCCACATGAATCAGTAGAACTAGGTTTTTTTATTAGTCTGTATGCAAGCTTCTGGCCCCCAGGAATCCAGGGATCAGCTCTTGCAGAACATACAAACGAATGCTCAGGAGAATTAAAAATAGAGGGAAAATCAACTGTTCTGTTAAGCTACTTATGCAAACACTATCAAGGCACAGTATCTCTTAAGCTTGAAAGGCAGCTTGCTTCTTCAGAATGCTTTTGTCAACAACAATTTTCAACACATTGCACATTGCCTTAACTGCTTTATTCCAAGATTTTCATCAGGGTGAGATTTATGTCCCGTGACTTTCCATACCTGTAATGTATATATCTAGCTTACAGCATCCCACTCAGCCTGACATGGTCAGACCACAGGAGTATGGTTCTTCCAGAAATGCTGTGCAATATCAACTAGCTTCAAGTAGATGTCCCAGATACCCTACAGCATCTGAAACAGCACCTTGTATTTATGTTTAGCAAACTAAACTGCACTCCTATGCTCAGGTTCACCTTGTAGATTGAGACACCTCCATTTAGGGGTAGGTGGGTGAGCTGTGTACCTAAGCCATCAGGACAGTCTGGGGTAGGGTGGGTGCTCTCGGGTAGCAGTTGATACTTAAAGATAGGTGTCCAATACTGTTTGAGATGGTATAGGATACCCCAAGATTTCCATACAGGCACGGCAGATTTGACAACGACGTTAGGGAGAGATGCTTTAGTTTTGGAGAAGCCCCTGGAAGTTGGTAGAAGATTGGGTTTTGTTTATACATGCCATGAAATGCCAGTCCTGCAGATCTGAATCCCAATTCAGGCCCAGGCAGTTAGTAGAGACTTATCATAGAACCACAGAATCATTTTGTCTGGAAAAGACCTTCAAGTCCAACCTTATTCCCAGCCCTATCCAAACCACTAAACCATGTCCCTAAGCACAACATCTCCCCAGCTCTTAAACACCTCCAAAGGTGGCGACCCCACCACCTCCCTGGGCAGGCTGTTCCAATGCCTGACAACCCTTTTAATCTCATGACTTGAGGACAGCTCAGCTGCCACCACGTAGGAGTTTCCCCTGTGGTGGGACCAACCAAGCCCAAAGCTCCACGTGCTTCAGATTAAAATGGCATTGTCCATAACAGAAGCTTATAAGCCTATTTTACAGGGGAACACACACATGCAGCTAAACTTAGGTGTCCGAATCTCCAAGGTCATTCTCATGCTGCATTCTGTAGCTAAAGGAGTAAAACAGGCACTACTCCACGAGCAGCTATCTGCTCTCCTTTAGACCGTAAAGCAGCATTAAAGTGAACTTTGTTCAAGCAGAAACATTTTAATGGGAAATTCTACTGAGTTAAAACAAAAATAAAAAATCAACCATTTCTTTTAAATTCAGAATGGAGCCAAATTTCTAATTCTCATTCCCTTTTCCAAAATGGAGCTCCAATCTTAAATCTTCAGTGCATTTGATTGTAATATGCATTCATTTAAGCAGAATGTGTAAATGCTCCATACATCATTTGATCTTTTCAGTTTTCCATTTCCTTTTCATAAGGGGACATGTACCTTCAAAAAAAGAGGTTTCATTTTTGGAGGTGCAAGCCTTTCAACACTCCCAGTATCTGTAAGAACAAACCAGCATGTTTGCATGGGTAAAGGGCTGGTACTGTGATGAGGAAGACACTAAGGAAAACTCAAGTGCACAAATATTATGGCTCACAAAAATATGTTTCCACTTACATGTGACTGAATATCCCATTTGTCTGCTCTTTTTCACCTGAGGTATCGCATTCTTTGCTGTCAGTGCTTTCGATCGGGAAACCTTTTAGCATTAAAAATAAAGAATTTCCACAGCTGGCTTTTCTTTTGTGCCTTTCTCTGAAATCCATTCACTTCCCTCATCTCACTTCCTCAGTTTCCCCAAACTAAATCCTACCCAATGGAGCCTGCAGGAATGTGTTTGGCACAGAAGGTGACTGGGAGCTGAGTGTAGGCACCTCTCCCCTTTACACAAAGAAAGGCATGAAGGGAAAGCTCACGTGCAGTGCCCGTACATCTCACACAGCTCCAGCTGTGGTGACGTGGAGTTCCCCACCCCCTGGCTGCCAAGGTGTGCCTGTGTTTGTCCATCACACCTTCACGCTGCCCAGTGTCCACCCACCACACTGATGGGTCCAAAAGTGCTGCAGAGTCAGACACGTGTGGTGGGAAGAGTCCTACATGAAGGTCTCCCCTAACAGAGTCTGGGGTAGACTCCTAAACCCACTCTTGTTTCATGATTCCTTTGCATCAAATAAGAGGATGGCAAGATCTTACTGTGTAACAAGCAAATAGACCACTGAGCAGAGTCCCTCTTTTGAGTCCAACTCCACTTGCACAAGCCCAGTTAAGACTCTACAGGGGTTTTGCCTAAGCAAAAGAAAGAAAAATAGAGAAAAATACACTCCTTCCTTCCTTTTCATCTGCCTTGAGTTGCTGTTCCCACTTGTACCATGCATATTTTTTCCTCCTGTCACCACTTCTACCCAGTACTTTGCATCCCTCACAAGATGTAGAGGTTTAGCATTAACACTCTCCAAAACATTAAGGTGAGTTGAATTGACTCCTCTTGTTGTGGTTACACACTTGAACAGAAAATTGCAGGACTCTCCTGTAAATCTATTTGTATTTCTCGCCTTCAGTCTTGGCTGCAAAGCAGAAAACAAGACATGGGTGAGAAAATGGAAAAAATGTCATGTTTATGGAGAAGGAAGGATTATTTTTCTGTATCTTAAAAAATATTCTTATCACATTTTGCTTTCTTTTCAAAATGTTATTGAGTACTTTACTGGGAGCTAGCTTGTTTTACTCTCAGGACATGCCACTGATCAGGAGCAATGAGATTTGGAGCACAATGGTACTTAGAAGCTACAGTCCTGAACCAGCTTCTGTTTCACTGGGTAATGTAGAAACTCTTTCAACACGCCTCATGCCAACAGCTTAGACTCTAGGACTGGTAAGGAGTGATGCAGACAGGTCTACTTCAGCTGCTGTTTTACCATAGAATCATTAAGGTTGGAAATGACCTTCAAGATCATCAAGTCCAACCATCTACTAAACATTACCATGCCCAGTAAGCCATGCCCTGCAGTGCCACATCTGGATGGTTTTTGAACCCCTCCAGGAATGGCGATTCCACCCTCCCTGGGCAGCCTGTTCCAAGGTCCCACCACACTCTCAGTAAAAAAATTTTTCCTAATACCCAACCTAAACCTCTCCTGGTGCAACTTCAACCCATTTCCTCTCATCCTGTCATGAGTGACCTGGGAGAAGAGACCAACCTGCAACTCACCACAACGTCCCTTCAGGCAGCTGTAGAGAGCAATAAGGTCTCCCCTCAGACTCCTCCAGACCAAACAACCCCTGCACTATACTGGGTGGCATTAATGGATGGAGCTCCATAGGCAGCCACACAGATTAAATTCAACTACTGCTTTTCTGCTTGAATTTACCCTAAGCAAACTAAGCACATGACCCATGACCTTTGATAGGAGCTTTTTTGAACTTGGAGTTGCAGAGGATGGAAAGAGAGCAGAGCAGAAGACAGGACAACCCAAATATCCTGTTGTGCTGGAGACACTTGTACCAACAAAGAAACTTCTTCTCTTAGTGTAAAACAAAGGAGAGGGAAACAGATTGGGCTGTGTAGAAGATTCATCTAGAAAGACACTACACGCTGGAAAAATGAGTCCTGACAAATCCTGTAAATTAGAGTCATTTTATTTACTGTCTTTGACCCAGTGGTATGTGTTATCACCGTGTCAGCTTCTTCTGCTGGAGCATTTGCTATTAATTTCATTGTCTACTTGCTAATGATAACTTTATTTAATCATATTTTCAGTCACATTTGATGAGGTTTTCCTTTTGGGGACCAGCCTTAAATAATCTATTTCACCTTGGTCTCAAGAGACTAAGTTTGTGCAAATTCATGAATTTAATATCTTGGAGACACTTTTTTGGGGTCATTTTTGTCATTCTTTCTTTTTTCACTGTCAGCTTCTGTGCTCTTTTATATTTCCTATGCCACTCATACCTTATTCTACCATATAAATCCTCCTTTAAAATCTCTTACTTTAAATTTATTATATAAAGAAAAAATATAGTAGACGCAAGTGGATATTTCCTTCTCCTGTGTGAGTCTGCTTTTTGCTCAACTGATGTTGAATAATGGCAAGAGGAAGCACAGAGGCACAGAATCATTAAAGATCATCAAGTCCAATCATCTACTAAACATTATGATGACCACTAAACCATGTTCTGAAGCATGAAGTTCTTAAACTTAGTCCCAAATAATACATTATGGAATTCATTATGGGACTTATACTGGAGACTTATTCCTATGTTAATAGATTTCATTATCTCTCCAGAAATTCAGAGTTCTTTATTACAGTAGGAGAAACAAAGTGCACAGAAATGAACATGAACCATGAAAAAACTGCCACAACAAATATAAAGAAAAATCTGCTTTCATCTAAAAATTAAGATAAGTACCTTCCCATGTCCAAGGGCTATACTGCTGGAGAAGCAAAGGTCTCAGAAGGAGCAGAGTGGTTGATGAGTGAGGTAGCTTGATAGACATTATCCTCTACAAAATATTGATAAATATTATTAGATTTGAAGTTTAGGAGAACTGCTGTGATTACCTAATCTACATTCACATATCTAGAGAACAGATCTTCACCTGGTAATTCCTGCAGCAATTCCCCAGTGTCTGTCTGAATTAAAGTATTTATTTAAAAAAACCCACACTCATAATTTGAAAATATAACAAGTGATAAATAATCTGCCACAGTTCATGCAATATTTACTTATTCTCATTGTTAATATTTGCAGTTCATTCCTAGCTGTCTCATTAATCCTTTAATTTAATGAAAGTTTCTTTACCTTCCCAACCCTGTGATCAGATCAGGACATTTTCTATAGTTGGATTTCACCTCCCTCATGAAAATACTGCTCGATGCAATAAAATAACCTCTTCCCCTTCTTGTGCACACACGTATCTCATGAGCTTTAGGAGACGGAGGATCATCACTGGAGCTCTTTCAACTCCATCCTTCCCGTTAATCTCATATCTACAGCACAGATGTACTAACAGGACTCAGCATTGCAGCAGAGATGCTACTAACTGCATTTGCAGAGTACCGTGCCTTGGTCCTGCCCAACTATCTCTAGTCTTATCCAAGAAGACTTTTTTCCTTGTAGCATCACAGTAAGATCATATTCAGACAGGTCTTTACCTCAGTCTGGAAGGACTTTCTTACCTTCCAGTGCATTGTTTGACATACTGTAAAATAGATCTGTGGGTTTTTTTCTTCTCTTTTTTTATTTGGCAGTGTCAGAAATATTTGCAGTGTTTCTTAGCCAAATAATTCACACTGATCTGTATCATTTATTTATCCTATCAGCAACTTCCCTTTGTGATATATATGTCTTACCAGCATTTATTTCATACTTTCTTTCATATTGCTGACAGAAGTATTAAATAATATTTGTCCTAGAAACACATCTCAGGATGATGAATTCCCATATGTTACACTTGGAGATCTATTAGTAAACTAGATTTTCATTTGATTTACAAAGTACTATATTATGGTAATCATTCTTTTCCTCCTGACAGTTTCTATACTGCTGTGTACTGTCTATTTTACTTTCACCTTCTTTTGTGGCTGGACAAGTCTATAAATAAGGTTTAGAGTCATAAAGGCCTTGAGTCTAAATATAGAATGGAGTGTAGTTGAATAGTTCAGGACACAATGCACTTTGTTATTTTGCTAAATGGATGGGGGGATGAAGCAGATCTGACATGTATTTGAATATTTTCTCCAAATTTCCTGATTTAAAAGAGAACTGGAAGCATGAAGGGTTGGTGAAATAAATAACTGTCCAGTCTACTTCACATAAGATTCCAGCTTGTGTCAGTAACCACAGTTACTGTAGGGACCATACCTATGAGGGAAGGGATATCCTGCCTAAGTTAGGAGCTGTATTCCTCTCTTGAAAGTGGATATCTAGACTAAAAGAGTTGACCAGTCTCTCTGTGTAAGTAAGGAGAGATGTGCACCTTCAGACCAGTTTAGATACCCTAATTCAGATAACAATTTTAGAATTTTTGTCAATCCAAAACACTTTTTATGAATAGATTTGATGCCTGCAGAAGTTAACAAACCCAGACCCCATGATGCAATCCTGACACCCAAGTGGAAGGATCCAACATACAGAAGCCAGGTTTTGGTGAACCATAATAGCTCTGCCTACTCTGTTGAGATGTTTGCAAGGACCCAGCTGTATCAGCCTCTTCCATATTTCAGCATCTTACATTGTCAAACAGAAAAATCAAAACACTATGAGAAAGGCAAGTCCTGTAACCTTTCTGAAGCCAGATAATGCCAAGAATACACACACAGCCCACTTTCTAATTCAAATATAAACCCATCTGCCACTCTTTTTACTTTGTAGAACTACATGAGAGTCTGACTTGCATGTTCCAAAGGCAAAAGAAAATGGACATGTATTTTTATAGGATTAGCTTATAAACAACTTCTAATCCTCAGCTAGAGAGGTGCTTGCCCTGCTAGCACCTCTACCCCTGTGTAAAAAATCTTAGTCATGGCTTTCTGGAAACTTTCATATTCAGGGAATCAAAGTGAGAGCAAGTAATGCAGTGTTGGTATATTATAGAAGAGGACAATAAGGAAGTTTTTCACAGTACTAAAACTTGTTTTAAAAGTCCAGTTCTTTTCTAGCCATCATGTTTAAAACCATCATCAGTTTAGAATGGCCTAAGAATAAAACAAATTGAGTGGAATTATTCTACATCCATGTCTAAAAGGAGCAGGTCACATTTCCTTCAGTTACTGGAGACAGAAAAACAGCTCTAAAGGAGTGATTCTGTTTATTCTAAAAGGGAAATCAAAGATCATATTTGCTTCCAAGGAGTACACAAAGAGTTTAGGATGTCAGTCAGAAAGACACATCTATTTACAGATAGACAGACACATTCAGCATTAGCTGAGATGGACCTTACCTCACTTTTCCAACTTTCCATTACTCTTATTCTATTTGCTTCCCTGTCTTTTCTCTTCCATACTCTTGGCTACCCTCTGAATAACCTACATTCCAAAACAATGCCTTATATTTGACCTTCAGTCTCTTCTGTGGGTGGTTCCCCTCCCATTCCACAGCTTTCCCCAAAGGCCTTTTAGCCTTCTTCCAAAACAGCAGTCAGTTCCACTAAACACATGCCTATGGAGAGGAGGAGAATATTATGGAGCAGTCACCCTATTAGCAGTGCTGCACAGATACTCTTCTTCCCATCCACATTGGTTGGAAGGGACCTCTGGACACCATCGAGTCCAACTCGCCTGCCAGAGCAGGGTCACCTAGAGCAGGCTGCACAAGATCACATCCAGGAGGGTCTGGAACCTCTCCAGGCAAGGAGAATCCACAGCCACTTTGGGCAGCCTATTCCAGGCTCTGCCACCCTCACGGGAAAGAAGTTTTTCCTCCTGCTCAGATGGAACCTCCTGGGTTCCAGTTTGTGCCCACTGCCCCTTGTCCTGTTGCTGGGCACCACTGAAAAGAATGTGGCCCCATCCTCTTGACACTCACCCTTTAGATATTTATAAGCATTGATCAAATCTTTTCTCAGTCTTCCCTTCTCCAGCTAAACAGATGCAGGTCTCTCAGCCTTTCCTCGTATTCACACCTTTCCTCATCTCACAACTGTGCTGTGAACTGTAAACCACCGTACAAGCAATTTGGTCTAGCAATTGCACGTGACTAGTATTGCACCATTTCATATAACAAAGAGGTAGAGAAAATTTCTCCATCCAGATAAAAATCCTCCACATTCCATACTGGCCTCAAAATCAATCTAAAAATGGAAATCAATCCTTAACCAAGAAGGACCTTCTAAAGTCATAGAATTATAGAATAGTTTTGTCTGGAAAAGAACTTCAAGATCATCAAGTCCAGCCTTATTTATTAGTTCTAGTTAGTTAGATTATTATTAGTTAAAAGATTTTATTCTTTCCTGAAGATTATCACAGCAGTAAGTATTTTCCATTCTAGGAAATGCACGTGGAATGGAGGGAGAGCAAGAAGGAAGGAGGGAGGGAAAAGAGAAGATGTCTCTGCCAGAGCTACGTATCATTTTCCTTGATTGAGAGTAAGAGAAATAGAAATTCTTTTTCCCTGGTCAAAAGGCTTTTACAATTGATTCCTTCATCAAAGTTTGTGCTTCTGTACTGTGAAACAATGTCTGGAAGTTTGCAAGAGAGGGAGAGACCAAAAAGTCAAGTATATGAACCTGCCATCCCTTCAAGAATATGACTACACTGACTCTTTCTAAAACATCCATAGTCACACACTATTTAAAAAAAAAAAATGGAAGAAAAAAACATTATATGACTGTTCTAGTCTGTATGTGCTGCTGCAAATAGTCTAGGGCTTCAGGTAGATGCAGAGATGGTCCTGCAAATGATACTCAACCTACTGATGTTGATGTGAGCCTCCATAGGGAACTAGTCTGCACCTAAACTCCTGCCTTTCACCCATCATACCCACAGTGAAACCCAGGCAATGTGGAGCTGAAGATGCAAGATTGTTAATTAAGCAGCAGCAGAGTCATAGGAGTGGACAAGAGGGTGGTGAGTGTGGATTGGATGAAGGTTTTTAAAAAAGAGAAATTATAAATGTTCCTGCCCACCACGATCTTAAACCCAGGACTAGACCAAAAGTATTGGTTTCAGTAGTAAACACTTGGAATCCTGATACAGGCACAGCTTATTTCTATTACTTCCAGGAACATCTTACTGCAGCCCCTATATGAAGAGGGTTTAGAAGAAAAATGAAGAGACTTTTTCCCAGGGCCTGTAGTGACAGGACAAGGGGCAATAGTTTTAAACTGAAAGAGAGTAGATTTAGATGGTATATATTGAAGACATTTTTTGTATGGATGGTAAGACACATTCACTGGTGGTGAATGCCCAGAGGAATTGTGGATGCCCCATCACAGGAAATATTCAAGGTCAGACTGGATGGGGCTCTGAGCCACCTGATCTAGTGAAGGATCAGTGGGATTGGACTAGATGATCTTTGAAGGTCCTTTGCAGTCCAAGCCGTTCTATGGTTCTATAATTTGCTGCCTGGTCCAAATAACAAACTCTTGGTAGACCTGTTGGTAATGACAGGTTTACCAGCTTGACCTGTGTTACTCACCTGAATATCTCAGGCCTTCCAGTGACAAACAGAGCAGCCATGGATTTTCTACTTTAGGTTGCCTATTCCACCTCAATTAGCTGCTCTGCATATATGTCTGATGACAGTGTCTTGAATGGTACGATTTCATCACTTTCCATTCAGTGATGAGTCAGCAGCATAAATGAGGCAATATTTTCTTTCCCCTCTCAGCATTCATGGTGCAGTTTAAAGCCCCAGTTGCTGGGAATCATCCAAACCTTGCAGAGAAGACAGAGTCACTCATTATCTTATGAGCCTGTCTATGGACATGCCTACACCAGACCAGGGTGGTGGTAAGACTCTTTGGAGAGTGCTACCTGAACCAGCTCTTGAACCAGAAGCTGTGTTGCCACATCAGTGGGGTGCTGCAACTGAACTAATTACCTTTGTTGGAGCCAGAGCTAACGAGTATGGGTGCAGTGTCACAGCAACATGACTTTTTTCACTCTTGATACCTCCACGATATGGGTATTTTGGCAATCTCATGGCTAGATAGAGCAGCTTTGAACCATAGTCTGGTGTGGTCTAAATATGCCCAGAGATACTCATTACTACAACACCAAGATATACACACGCACAGGGACAAAGCACTTTCAAGCCTTTATCTTTCCACTTCACCATTCCTTTAACCTCATTTTTGGAACCACGGACTAATTCTTTGCAGTTGCTTCTCCCCACAGATGAACCTATAGGCACTCCAGGAGAATAAAATTAATTTAGAACGTTTATCCCAAGACATTCTGAAGACCAAAGAGTAATTTTTAAGCATTTTCTGAAATGATCAAGTACATTTTGAAGACATTATGCTGTCACTAAGACAAATCTTCTATTTATTTAATTATTTAATCTTATTTTAAGTGAGATTAATTTAGCTTTCAAAACTTCTAGCGATATCATTTCCTTTCTGAAAGAAATTGAGGTTCTGAGGACTGTGGCGACTGATGCTACCTTTAACTATCACTACCCTAGAAGAAAACCGTACAAGCAAACATATGAAGCCATCACCCACTACAGAGAATGCCTGTACAGTGGAATTTAGTATTTACATAGCAGACAGAGTGCAAACAATAGATAGACCGTGCCCATTCCATACACTACCAAAACACTTTAGAGCTTTCCTATTAGAGACACAAATTAGTCATGAGCCAGCAGGTTTGAGAAACACAAAGAGGTAAATTACAAAGCAACGTGCAGGGATTTAGCTGCATGACTCCCATTAACATCAATGGGATTTAACTGTGTGGCTCCCTGTTCACCACTTTGCAAATTTACCCTACATTGACTAGCGTGGTAATTCCTGGACAGCATGCAGTGGGGAAGTGACTGCTTCTGTAAACACAAGGGACTGTCGATTCTCAAACCTCTCAGAGAACAAACATTCAAAGAAACATTTTATTCCCTACATCACAGGAGGACAGGAAATAAAGACACAAGCTCAGAACTCCTGCTCCATAGGGAACTCCAGTTCCAGAAATGCCATTTAGGGAAAACAAAACTCTGTTAATGATCCCTGGTAACTGTGAGATTCCTGACATGCTGAGCCTGAAAAATCTGATCCACTGGTACCACAGAGGAACTGAGGCAGCAGATAAAGGTAATTCCTTAGCTCCTGTATTAAATTGGGCTGAGAAAAGCAAAAGAATACTTGATTCCAGTATTCTCTTCAATATTGCTCCTCCTGAAAAACGAGGTTTTATTTGATCAGGAGTCTTATTTGTTTTTTGCTAAAAAAGGTTTATTCTTTTGCTTCCCTCTGCTCTCAAAACTTCCCTCATTCTTTCATTATTAGGTAGCTAAAGCTAGCTCACATTTTATTATCTTTGCATACTAGCTTGAACAGTTTTATCCCTGTCTGAATAAGAGTACAGATCTCCTTTGCACTGTGTGTATCCCAAAGTAGAGCACACAAGATAAATAAGTAGAGGAACCACACAGTATGATGGAGAGCAGAAGATTAGCATGCAGGTGCTTTTCATTCAGGACTTGAGGGGGATGGAGACAGTTGGTGGAGATATGTTAGAAGTCATGTTGGAAAGAAAAATTATGCCTCTTTCTTCTAACTGAACAATTTTTTTTAGATTATTAAAGCTACCTTTAGTTTTATGTTCTATAAAACCAAAACCATACCTCCCCTTGTCTTTTCCTTCCCTTGCAGTAACAACATAGACAAAAGTCTATCTCATGGCTCTTTCATTCCTCTGGCTTTATGTTTTCCAAGTGTTCAAAAAGTAACTGGATTTTTCAGCTTGTTGGAGAGGCACAACAGTCTCCAAGCTTGTGAAAGGCCTACTGGCATGGTGAGGACTGTCATACATGTATATGCCTATACATTTATATGCCTAGAGTGTCACAAGAATACGTGTATATCCATCTGCATAAAATCAAAATGCAAATTAAGACTGTGGCTTTGCAAATCTGAGCTGGAAGTGACCATAGCAGCCATTTAGTTCTGCATGAGGCATGGAAAATAGCTTGCCAAGAGAGTTCCTGGTCCAAAATTCCTTAGGAGAAAGTAGTACTTGAAAGTCAAAAGCTGAATCAGCACAGATTTTGCTAAATCAGCACAGATTCACTAATGCTTGCTGTCCTGCAAATTTTCCCATCAGCCCTGTATTTGACTCCCAGCTCCTGCCAAATCACTGTGACAAAATCCACCCAAATACCATCGTTGACCTGATCATATCAATCTTCTCTTTGAAATCATCCTTCTAGTCAAATCTTGGTCCCTGCTAACTCCAGCACATGAGGCTTTTAAAAGCTTCCTCTTCAAGAAAGAACTTGAAGACTGAGGGGTTGAGAAGGCAGAATTAATTCAGAGAGCATGAAAATGCCCCTTTTTTTTTCCTCTGAAATTATGGGAAAAGAAATAGATTTTGTTTCATTATTTGAAAGAGATTTTAAGGCTTTTAAAATTATGTTTTTTGAGTATATGCAATTTTGTTTCCATATGTACTCTTTAATTTGTTGCTAGGCAGCACCCAGGCATTTCAGACAAAAATCAAGTCAGCACCTACATCTCTGAGAAGTCTGGATCTCCATTTTCTTTTTCACTGTCTCTGTGTGTTTGCTGCTGTATAGAAAGAATATGAAGGAAAAAAAACCACCTCTGAACAAGGTGGATATTCATGGTTTTCATGTGGATTTCTAAACATTCCGCTGGATATGTCAGAGCTTTTCTGTCACTCTAACCTGCTTCCACTTCAAACTCATTCCTCTGGTTGCCAGTGAAACCAGTGATTAAGAATTGAAAGAGTAGAAATTGAGAAAGAACCCACATTGAAAATGACAAAGAAAATGTTCTTTTCTTTGGAGGGAAGAAGAGAGGATAAGAAATTGAGACCTCCCCATCTTTTAACATACAGCTCATCTGATTCATAGTTTTCCACCACAGTGATCCAGCTGTACTTTCCTACTCTATGTGTCAGTGTCTTCACTGCCAGTCACCCTGCTGCTCCACAGGTAAACTGATAAAAGTCAATTTAGAGATACCACTGTGCTTGGAAAGGCAGGACTGAATCCAATACTCCACATTATTTATTTTAAGAGAGCAGTTTCAATTTAGTTACTTCCAGGATGCAGGATTCTTAAGGCCAAAGTTTTCTGAAGTGTCACAAGGTTTGTTTTTCCTCTCCTCTCCTCTCCTCTCCTCTCCTCTCCTCTCCTCTCCTCTCCTCTCCTCTCCTCTCCTCTCCTCTCC
>JANHFX010012983.1:4362-15492 GCA_027560015.1 Chloroceryle amazona | reverse complement strand
TTTTATTTAATTTAAAAAATACTTTTTTTACAGTTCTTTTGAGAAATACATAGGTATAATAATTTTAATGATGAACAGCCATCTTACCAAAATCATAAATATTTGTTTTCAATTGAAATTGTTTTATATCTGTCAGTATTTTTTTATATGAAATTGGTAGTTATATGTATGTCAAACACGAGTATTTCTAGGTTTCAATATTTAATAGCTCTTAATATGTAATAACTGGTTTGTTTTATTCCCAGAAAATAATTTTCTTTCTGAGCATGACGATTAACAGGATGTTTTGTGAACAGAAGCCAGATCCACTGCTGTGTTTGAGGGGCAGAGAAGTTTAAGCCTATGCAGCTCAGTACTGCTGCCTAAATCAATGCCCATAAACCTAAATGTGCATTTGTGAACCACTGAATATGATAATTTTCTTATTCTAAAAGTTATTATTTAAATCAGATAGGATTAAAAGAACGTAGCAGAGAAAAGAAGAGAAAAGAGGAGAAAGCATTTATAGGAAAGTTTTTTTAAAGGCAATATTTTGAGAAAAGACAACAAAAGAACTAGAAATCAGAATTGTAGGGAAAACAAGGGTGTCCTGGAATTGCTAAAATGGAAGAAAAAATTATACATAGCTTGGACATATGAGACAAGGGAAAAGGAAAGAGTACTTATTTTGAGATACAATGAACAGATAATAAAAGTTCCCCTGATTCCTTCACCTTAGTTTTTTTGTTCTTTTGGGTTTTTTTTCCCCTCCTACTATTTTGCTTCAAAAACTCCTGGGCCAGCTAAATTTACCTCCCACCCCACTCTGAAAAGCTTTCATGTGGTGGTCATCTGTGTATCTGCACTGTGGCTTCTCTTGATGCCTTCCTTTGCTGTGCTGCATGAACACAAAGCACAGCAAGGGAGAAAGGCAAAGGTAGCAAAAGCCTTACTATTTCCAGACAGGAGTCTTTTTCCCTAGAAGGCTTTGATATCAGGATTATTTTAGTTCAGATCTGAGATATGATGGCTTAACAACGATTTGTAAGGTGCCTCCTCCTCAGAGGTAACCAATTTGTTTACCTTTTATCTGAACACTAGTAAACAGTGTTGTGTCTCTGCCCAGTGCTATGCATTCAGTGCTTAATATTTGAAAACATCTGCAGTTTTGCTGAACATACAATCTTAGTTTTAATCGACCTTTGTAAGCCTTCTTACACTTCAGCTTCTATATTTTTGTGCAAACTGGAAGATTTATATTCCCTCTTCCTTTTCTCACATATTTAAGCCATTCATTGCTGCTTCTACTCCCTTAGCATTCCTTTTTCTTTACATTCTCTTGTTGTCTATCTTCAGAACATCTCGGTTACACTGTGCATTACCTACTGTAACATCTCTTTCTTGAGCTGATAAAAATGCTGTCACTGAAAGCCACGTTCATGTCCCTCTCTTTGACCATAGTATTCCTGCATTTACAAACTTTCTGTCTGCCATCTCATTAGACTCAAGATTCCTGTCCTTCATAACTTCTTACAATTTGTCTTTTTTTTCTAGTATGAAGAGATTTTCCCACTTCCTCGTGTCAGGAACAACTTTCACACACAAAGAATTGTAAGATCTTGCAAAGACTGAGCCTCAGCAGATTATTCCTCTCCTTTTTGGGAATACTGAGGATAAGGGGGCTATCTGTATTGTTACTATCACGTTGCAATAGAGTTGCAAGTCTGTGTTACTCATTGCAGCTGGTAACTGTCAGATAACTGACAATAACAATAAACAGTCATCAGGGAAAGAAATTATCGTGTTCATACTCAACATCTCAACATCACATTATTCAAACTAACTGCTTTTTAACTTTTGAAAGACTCCGAATTTTGTGTTAGTCAAAATGGTGTGCATTGCAGAGACAATTGTCATACAGAAGTGTCAGAATGAGCACTCCAATCTTGTAGTCCTAGCCAAAAAAATGGTTAGTTGGGTTGTCAGGCTCTATTTCCATTATGTTTCTATTGACAGGCCATATTTTTAGTGCCTTTTTAAAAATTCTATATTAATTAAGCTGTATCAGTGATTGATTTTGTTGGAATCAAGCTGAAGTTGATAAATATGTAATTAGCTGGACTGCTCACCTTTTAAATATATGTTCAACATTAGCTTTGTTTCCAGTTTTCTGGAACTTTTCCAATGTTTCAAAAGTTACTGAAAATCAAATTATGGTTCAGATACCTCTGAACTCTCTATCTCTTTAAAACTTTAAATGCAAATTACTTTGAGCTGCTGACTGTTGTTTTTTTTTTAATTCTATTCTTGCTTATTTTTCACATGAAGTTTGTATAGTTATCTTCCTGAAATATATAAAACATCTGCTTTTTTCCTCTGCAAATACAGCCCAGAAATAATAACTGTATGCTGCCTTTTACTAACTTTCCACTCTATCTGTCTGGTTATGATCTATATCCAATATTAGGAATCTATTCATTGCTCATAATGTATAGAAAAATCTTATTATTGTCCTTATCCCTACAGAACACAGATTCTCCTTAGAGCCATTGGTTTCTTTACCAGTTTTCTAAAATTTCCATATTTTAGTTTATTTTTCTTGCTAACAGTTTCCTGGTTCTTCCATTTGTGTATATGTTTTTGTGTACAGATACAGATATACATACACATCCTTGCTGTTGTTACATTTATCTGAAAATGTCTTTGTTTTCCAAATTTTTTGTCATATCCTTAAAATGTTTTCTACTGTCATTCAAATTTTCTCCCAGACAGTTGATTCACTGATTTTTAGCAATATAAATTTAGACTTTTGAAAATTCTGATAGATTATAAATACATGCACATAGATTGTTTTCTTCTGTTTGTCTATGAAAATCTTCTCAAATTACAGTTTCCTGCCACTTAACTGCTGCTACTTTTTTTAAAATGTCCAGGTCTTCTTTATCTGTGCAGTGTCTTTAGAGTTACAAAATTATTACTGATACTTACTGTCATTAGTAATTATTGTTATCACTGTTTTATTGGTAATACTTAGAAATTAAAAAGTTGGAAAAATAAACATGGACACCTTGTGTTCCCACTAAGAGTGGGTATACCCCATTACCTGCATTTAGACTTCATTACATTATTTATGTGTCTCTTCGATTGAAGTCACCTGTGATAATACAGTATTCTATCCTACACATTATGGACTGGTTCTTACAGCAATGATCATCATGGTCACTAGTGTGATAGGCATCAAGGCCACCTCAAATGTTATATTGCTTTGTTTATCTTCTAAAACATTGATTTGTAAGCATTCAAGAACTTTTTTCCTAACTTCCCAGTGACTTGGAAATGAGGAAAGCCATTTTTGACACGGGCTCAGACTGTCCTTTGATTTTTTTCACACTCACTTTTTCCTAAATAGCTGAGACTGAATGTCAAGTGGAAAGTTACAGGTATGCCTGAGAGTAAGCCTTCCAACTTACAGGCTGAGGTCAGGCAAACTGTGAGCAGTATCCTAACAGTTCTTTCAAATGGGAACAAACAAAGCTTCAGACCTTGTAAAGTATTTAAAGCTGTGTGAAACTCAGCAGGTTTTGTTAGCAAGAGTTCTGACTTTGTTCTGGCTGCAGTTTGTATAAGGCTTGCATACAGTGAGAATTGCAAGAAAAATGTAAGAGGAAATTCAGCTAAAAACATTCTGGTTTTGACAGGAACCTCACAGCAAATATTCTCAATGTCTTTCACTAAACATCCAATTTTGGTATAAGAATTTTTCACACTTTAGTCCAGGTTTGCCAGAAAGTTTAGAGTTGTGTTTTCCTTGTCACAGATGTATTGTAAGGCCAAAAATAAAGTTGTAAGGAAAACAGATTAATCCTCTTTAATTGTATTAATTTAGAAAAATTGGCAGTGCTGAAAATATTATTGCCGTTTCCTTTGAAACTATGACTCCCTGACCACTCTCACGGTACCACTGTGGAAACACCTCAGTCTCATATCAGGTCTTAGTATGATCTGTAGGAAACAGAATCATAGTATTAAATTCTTCTAAAATTGAATTAATAAGTCTCTGCAAAAGACCAGAGAAGGAAATACAAGCTTCAGCTCCTCAGTACAATGGTTTTAAATTGGTGAAGAGGCTATGTTGATGTGTCTCTAGATTTCAGCCCAGGGAGTTTTATTTATCACAGTATATGTGGTGCCTGTGAGATCACCAAATTCAACAATCTGAGACAAAATTAACTGAAGATTTTTGTCAGTTCTTGGAGCAGTATAAGGCCCTTTCTTTGTCTGGTGCTTTTTTGCATTCACAAATACAAATTGACATCTGCTGGGCGTGAAACAATATGGAAATCTGGAGGCATATATTGCATACAGCTTATTTTGGGTTCAGTAAACCAGAGCCTTAAAAAAGCTTTGTATTTCAGAATGTCAGGATAACCATCATCATCTTCATAATGATAGGTGTAGGAGCAACAGAGAATAATTATCCTTCCTGCTCCAGTTGAGGTCAGTCAAAATTGCCACTGACTTCAGTGGGAGCATAATATACATGTCTGAACTAAAAAATAAGTATATTATCTTGGCGTCTTTCAGCATAACTTCCATTGTTCAAATTTTTTATAATGTGTTCCTTTACATGCAGTTGTAGCAATTAATCATCAGATACAAAATATACTGCTTATATAATTAAGTGTTCCCTTATATCAACAGAAGGAAAAAATTAGATGAATTTAAGTAGCATTTACTGAGTGTTTGTGATCTTTCGGTATTTTTTCCTATAGGAGGTCTCTGATGCTGAGGCAGGGGATACCAATCCCTTCTGGATTTTGTAATGAAGGCTAATTAGAAAAGCTCCAATGTGTCAACACAATAGCAAAATATCCTTTGCAATATAGCAGATTTATATTTCATTATTAAAAATAAATAAATAAAAAGAAAGATCATGTAAATTAATAAAATGCTCATAAATTACACATTAAAACATTTATAAACCACTGCATCCTCAATTTCCCGAAGGAAAGCTGAATGGGAAAAGCCAGGATGTTTTTGATACAAGAGCACACTAATTCTTTTTGTCAGGTAAAAGATGTATGGCACCATGTTTCAGTGAAACCCAGAAATACTTTGTCCTTTCTGGAAACTGATAACATTAAAGTGAATCAGTTCCTGTCATTGAGCAGTTAAGAATCCAGTCAGGTCCTCCCTTCACTCATGATTTTCCTACCCAGTTTACATTCTCTAACAAATCTGGACTTTGTCACATTATAAAACATACATGTGGAACTTAGAATTAGAGCTGGTTAAAAGAATACTGTGAAAACTGATCTTTCCATATTCCTTATGTCATTATTCTTTATATTGCTAATAGCAGTAATCTCTGTTACAGCTTCCTCACAAATGTCAGCAGAAAATTAGAGATTCCTGACACACAATTAAAGATGAACTTTGGAAACTCAGATTGGTAAGAAAAGCTGAAGTCATAGTGCAAATTACTTTATATGATCCTAGATTTTAGCTTTACATATCAGCTAGTTTAAGACTGCAATTCAGCAAAGAACTTAAGCATATACCTAGGTCTTACTCAAATAAATGCGATTTAAACGTGAGCTTATGCTGTGTATATAGATACATATGCATATAAAAGCTTTGTCACATAGGATTGTTTTGTTGAACTAGAATTTAATCAGCATTCTTTTCTAGCATTTAACAAGTTTGGGTTTTTTTTCTGACTGGTTTTACAAATTATTTTTAGGATGTTAATTTTTCTAGCACTCTGCTAGCATTAAGAGTTAGAATCTGACATCTTTACTTGCATCGAATAGTATCTTCCCTGTTATTTATTTTACATACTTGAGATGTAAAATAAAAAGCCTGTCTAGGTTAAAAATATTTTTGTATGGTTTAAGAATGCTGTATATTTATCCAAATGCGCTCTGTGATTTTCTTTCAAGAAAACCCTGTACAACCTATGTAAAATGATACAAAATATAAACCTGTTGCATACAAAGTATTTTTTTTTTATTAGAAAAAAAAAAGTGAAAATGTCTGTAAAAGTGTAACTATTTGTCAGCTGAACTGCAATGATCTTTCATTTTCTGTTTCTGAACATCTTCTGTGTTCAGAAGGCATTACATGAGGGATTGGCAAATCTTTTTTAGAGCTAAGATTTTTTATAATGTTAATATATCATGTAAAGTTATATATTTGAGGGTGAGAAGGGGAGTAAGCCTCAAATATTTAGTCGGATAAGATATCCTGTGGTTAATATTAAGTGTAAGAAAAGTTTCTGTCCCTGTAAACCCTAAACCTGGATTTTAGAAAAAAAGACTACAACTCCAGTAAATGAGAAAACCCCTTTTATTTCTACAATGAGATTATAGCTTTAATTAGCACTATTAGAATTGACATCTATAAGATATCAAACTACATTTTTGCATTAGATTATATGAAGATAATATTTTCATCAACTTTAAATTTTCTTGCATGGCAGATGTGCTGATTATTCTGCACTTGTCTGGAGGAAAAACTTCAGAAAGTTGATATGGAGCCAAAACATGTGTGGAGACAAGTAAATTGCCAATTGTGACATTTTTTGCCAGCAGCTTCCTTAGTCAAGCAAATCAAGTACCATTCTATCAGCACTAAAATCAGACAGCTTGAGACTCTGCTGCCATTTTAAAACTTTCCTTAAGCAAAGACACTGTAGTGGAAAATCCCCAGCCCAGAGGTGGGGATAGATAAAAGTAATCATTTACTTGTTACCATGTGTGCCTGTAACCAGCACCAGCTTTCCAGGTACTCCAGTCCCCTATTACAGAATTTAAGCAACAAAAAGGATCAGAAATACACTAAATAAATAGTGTAGAAATGAGATGTTTTTTCGTAAAAGCTCATACCTACAGAAAAACTGCATAATAGCCCTCAATAAAAAAGCTGTTGTTATTTTTTGTGCAAGGAGGGGAATGATGAGGTTATTGTGCATTCATCTTTCATTCCTCTTTGTGATGTAGTCCCTGGACCTTCTGAAAGGGTTGAGATGCAGAGAATAAACTTTTGGACAAATATTACATGGTAAGGTCAGGTCATTACTTTGACTAGGTAGTCTAAAGGCTACCCATATGACACATAGATAGCTGCCCCATGTTCCTAAATGTGTAATTTCCACCTGGTGAGATAACTCAGGTATCTAGTCTCTATGTTCTACTGAAATAAAACTAGTATTGGAAAAAAGGAGATCACTGAGGGAAATTTTTTCATATCAACATGACCACCATTATTTCCAGAATTAAATCCCAGTATGTACTTTCTTGAGTGACATTTGCCTTATTGGGTTTATCCTCATTGCAGAGTTCATTGGAATCATAATGAGTGTTGTTCCCGTCTTAAATCCATTCACTCAGAAATCCTAACTCTTCCTTCAGCTCAGGTTGGCTCTTTACTGTGGGCTGAACTGGATAAGAGCTTAAATCAGCACAACTCACGAGCAGTTAACATAACCATTCCATAAATTTCTCCATCATTTTTCAACAATTCTGGTCAACGAGGGAGGTACCAGATGACTGGAGGGTGGCTAATGGGATACCTATCTACAAGAAAGGCCAGAAGGAGGATCCAGGGAACTACTGTCCCATCAGCCTGACCTCAGTACCAGGAAAGATCATGGAGAGGATCATCTTGAGTGAGTTCTCATGGCAATTGCAGGGCATCCTAGGGATCAGGGCCAGCCAGCATGGTTTATGAGAGGGAGGTCTTACTCAACCAACCTGATCTCTTCCTATGATCATATGACTTGCCTTTTGGATGGGGGAAAAACTGTGGATGTTGTCTGCTTGGACTTTAGCAAGGCCTTTGATGCAGTGTCCCACAGCATTCTCCTGGAGAAACTGGAGAAACATGGTGTAGACAAATGGACTCTTCGCTGGGTTAAAAACTGGCTGGCTGGCTGTTCCCAGAAAGTTGTGATTAATGGGGTGAAATGGAGCTGGCTGCTGGTCACCAGTGGTGTCCCTCAAGGCTCAGTTTTGGGGCCAGTCTTGTTTGGAATTTTTGTCAATGACCTGGACATGGAGATTGAGAGCACCCTCAGTAAGTTTGCAGACGACACCAAATTGTATGGGAGCATTGATCTGCTCGAGGGCAGGAAGGCTCCACAGAGGGACCTGGACAGGTTGGATCAATGGGCCGAGGCCAATTGTATGAGATACAAAAAGGCCAAGTGACGGGTCCTCCATTTCAGTCACAACAACCCCAGGCAATGCTACAGGCTTGGGGATGAGTGGCTGGAAAGCTGCCTGGCAGAAAAGGACCCGGGGGTGCTGGTAGACAGGCAGTTTAATATGGGTCAGCAGTGTGCCCAGGTGGCCAAGAAGGCCAGCAGGATCCTGGCTTGTATCAGGAATAGTGTGGCCAGCAGGAGAAGGGAAGTTATCGTGCCCTCATACTTGGCACTTGTGAGGCCTCATCTCGAATACTGTGTTCAGTTCTGGGCCCCTCATTATAGGAAATACATTGAGATGCTGGAACATGTCCAGAGGAGAGCTACCAAGCTCGTGGGGGGTTTAGAGAACAAGTTGTATAAGGAGAGCCTGAGGGAGCTGGGTATGTTTAGTTTGGAGAAGAGGAGGCTGAGGGGGGACCTCATTGCCTTCTACAACTACTTGAAAGGAGGTTGTAAAGAGGTGGGTGTTGGCCTCTTCTCCTTAGTAACTACTGACAGAACCAGAGGAAATGCTCTGAAGTTGCAGCAAGGGAGGTTTAGATTGGATATTAGGGAGAAATTCTTTTCAGAAAGAGTGGTGAGGCACTGGAACAGCCTGCCCAGGGAGGTGGTTGAGTCACCACCCCTGGAGGTATTTAAGAAACGGGTAGACGTGGTGCTTCAGGACAAGCTCTCGTGGCAGGCAGGTAGGGAGTTATTTTGTGGTTTTAAAGTCGTGTTTGATCAGGGTATTTAGGTGTTTTTTTTGTTGGGTTGTGGGATTTTTTTAGGTGTTTAGGTGTTTTTTTTAGGTGTCTCCCACCAACCCTTAAAAAACATCAGTGTGGAAACAGTTTGAAATCTTTTAACATACTAAATAAGTAAATAAAAATACTACACAAAATTAAAATAAATTTTCCCTGGTGTTTCAGCAACAAGACCAATAGAGATTATAAAATACAGAATAAAACTTTAAAACTTTTTTTTTTCTGCTTAACAAAGCTCCTTAACTTGAACAAAAAAAAATTAATTCAGAAAACAGAAAAAAACAGACAAAACTTTAAATCAAAGATTCAATAGAATTTAAACCTATTGTTTCTTCTGTTGAAATTCTGCTTGGTTTTATGGCAGAATCTCTAGTCCCCTGTAAACACAGCACTCTGCTGTTATGCAGTGCATAGAGTGCAGTGCATAGAGTCTTTTCAGGAGAAAAAGTTATTACTGATGCACTTCTTGGAGGCTGCAATACACATCCATCAAACCGTAAGTCAAGGCCATCTTTCCAAATTTACTCTTCTTCCTCCCCTTTTGATCCACAGAGGCTAAAAATTGTAAAAGAGAAAGGATCCTGAATATACTTTTTAAAAACTCTATTTGAAGAGTCACTCTTTTTTTTTTTTTTTTTAGTCAGTGGAGCAGCAATACTAGTTTGACTTCCGGGGCTCACAGCAGTTGGAAGAAAGATATAGGCTATGCGAGTTTATTTCCTGCCTGGGAAATTGTCAATTCTTTTTGCACTTTCTTGTGCTCTTGACTGCCAGGTATTTATTTGTGTTAGGGCAGAAACTGTATCATTTGTAATCACAGGCAATTCCTCTCCAAAAGAAAGAAGATAGTGGTGGATGAGTTTACAACATGGATGAAGTAGGAAATTTTGAATGAGCATGCATTTGAAAGGAAATGCTTCTCTTGCTCTGGAAATGCTCTGTATCATTAATGTTGATAGGAAAGGAAATACAGATGTAGGGTTTTTTTTTTCTAGAGATATGAAAACAAATCCTAAGCAAGCATGTTTGTGTAATAAAAGCAGTTTAGCTGTATCATAGATCTTTGCTGTTCTTGCCATTTCACTGAAATATACTGGCAACACCTTGCAACATTCCATGTAGACACTCTCACAACATATTCCCAAAGCCATTTCCTGGCTATTACCCTTGAAGAAGATAAATCTTGTACTGACCATCAGAGGGTAATACAGATTCCTAAAACGGTACCAAGTTACTTTCTTCTATCTAAGAAATTCTAAACAATTACAGGGATGAAAAAGTAGTCAGCAGAGAAAGAAACAAAAGATTCTCTTATAGCTGTGAAAGCATTCATACAATTATGGCATGAAGAATAGTGCAGAGGATACTTCTAGAATACAAGTATTTAACAGGTAACTTGAAATTGAATATAATTAAGATTTTTAATATCCTGAAGAAGGTGGCTTGGATGATTTTGAATAATACTATGACAGACTGTGAGATACCAAATCCCTGTTTTTCTTAGAAATCATTACACTGCTTACTTTAGTCTTTTGCTGATAAATATTCTCACAGGCTTGCCCTTGTACAAACCAGTGCTCCACAGTATGTGTGGTATTCTTTCTGTATGGTCTTCCAGACTAAACGGTTGTGACCTTTCCTTATGTAGCTGTGAACAGACAGCACATACTTATAGCAGGTGCACACTCCTAGATTTAATTTATCCCTTACTCAATTATCAGTCTATGTAATATATTATTCCTATATTTTGTACCCTTTACACTCTTACTACTATCTTGCTGAAAGTATGTCTTGTGGCAGAGAGTTCAAAGTTCTGTTTGTCCTGTCTGCAAAGAATGTTTTTACTCAGTGTAAGTTTTTTACTTTGCAGTTTCAGGATAAGCAGCTGTTACCTGAGGTGAGGCTTGGAGCGGGAACATTCAGTTCTGTATTTTACATAGAGACAGTTATTCTTTCGACTCAGGGCATATTCCCATTTGGCTGAATAATCAGTTGATTGGTTGTACAATCAGTTGATTGATAGTTGTACAATAATGTGTAACACTGGCCAGTTCTCATTTCTTACTGTTTTTACACAAGTAAGTTATCTCTCTCGTTGTTTTCAATGAAATGTCCACTTACAAAGAAGTAAAGACATGTAATTACTTGTGCTTTGACAGTATGAAAACACATTTTATTTTATTATTTTATTTTATT
>JANHFX010012982.1:80678-129005 GCA_027560015.1 Chloroceryle amazona | reverse complement strand
TGCCTATTTGAGACATAAAGGTTATCTTCTTATCTGTGAAATTCTTATCTAGAAAGTAAAAAATGCCTTAGCCTAAAATAGTAACGAAGGAATTAATTTTTTCCTTGTGTAATAACAGAGTCACTGGAGGGTTTTTTTTTGATGGACTATGAGTTTCTAAAAGGTGTTGCATATGAACTGGAGTACTTCCAGAAACTCTTGCTCAGCCTATAAACTGATGAAATTTCACAGACTCACAGAACAGCTGAGGCACCTCTGGAGATCATCTACTCTAATTTCCTGCTTAGACCAGCTTTCTGAGGCCAATGTCAATTTGGGTTTTAAATATCTCCAAGGATGGAGACTCTACATCATCTTTGGACAGCCTGTTTCCAGCATCTAACTATCCCCACAGTAATATTTTTTTCTTATTATGTCCCTATGGAATTTCTTCTCTATCAGTTTATGCCCACTGTTTCTCATCCTGTCAATGGACATCAGAGAGAAGCATATGGCTTTGTCTTCCCTACTCCCTCACATTTACTATTTGTAATCCTTTGTAAAATCAATACACCTTACTGACCACTTACCTAGTACATACATTTTGTTTATGAGAACCTTCCCAGGTTATCCAGATACTCCACATTGCCCCTCTAGAAAATGAATGTCATTTGCTTTCTTCCCAGTCCTCAGGAACCTCCCACTATCACAAAGACCTTTCTCAAATAATCAGTAGTCACCTCACATTGACAATGACTAGCTCTCTCAGTGCTTTTCTTTACCAGAAAGAAGCCTTTCTGAGTAGTGTGAAAAGTGGCTGGAAAGAGAGATTTGGGTCTCACATGTCTGTTTATATCAGTTCCTTTCATGGCAAACACGCACACGTCAGAACTGTTCATATTTGCTTGTGAGCTCAAACTAGCTGCTAATCAGTTTAGAGCTAGTCTGTAAGGATGTATTCATTTGAACTCTCTAGCTTCTCTGGATATCATTTTACCCTAAAGCCTATCTAATGGAATTGATATTTAATATAGAATGTCCATTATTTCTTTAAAGCCTGCCCAAGTTTGAAATCCATTAAATACATAACACCAAACCTGCAGTAATATCAGAACAGTTTTTGACAGCTGCTGACATTTGGACATTAGTAAAGTGTCATAGATGGTATTTTAAGTTATTTAATGCATATTCTATAAAATCATGGTTATTATTTTGAATATTCATTGGCAGTTTTACCCTGAGTGCAAAAATGCATAAAAAGCCTGAAAGACCTTTAGTTTAAATAGATATAAGAATGTTGAGATTTTAGTTATGATATCTTTAATTAGAAAAAGAAATCAAAGTAAGCTCTTCAAAATGTTTGTTGCCTTCCAAATGATTGCTGTTATCCAGTGTACAGTCAGCTTATCACTCTGGAAGAAGTGTGGTTAAATTTTCCACTTTAATCCTTTAGATGTAGACAAATTCTGCTTGTTGTATCTTTCTCCTTATCTATATTATCTTTTTATTTTTTTTTTTTAATCATCTTCTGTTGTGATGATAATTTCAGTTCCTTCCTGATTATTTTAGAGTAACAACAACCAAAAAATGTAATAAGAAGTATTAATTATTTTTCCAGACCATATTTGTTTATGCCATGACACTCATAATCCAAATTTTAATTGACTTTTCACTTGTTAAAATATGGCAAAGAAAGAATTAACTGCTTCTTAAACTGTTAAATACCATATCCTGAAATTATCTGAATTAGTAGCACAACAAAATGCTGTCTACCTGATAGCATGATCTTCTCAAATTGAGTCCCTTTGGCAGTTTACTTGGATTTTATTTTTTTTTTTTTAATTTAGCATAAGATGTTTGAAGTGAGATATTTGACATGTTTACATATAATCAGAAGTCATTCAGTCCCATTCTAGTGAGAAGGGCTCCCAGTTGGGAACCTGTTGGAAACCTTGAGGATTCTTGATTTGGAAACTTGTAAGATGTACTTCTCTAGAACAGCTTTTCATTAAGACAGGGGCATTTTTGATCCAGAAAGAAAATGTACCTTGTCTTTTACAGGTTCCAGGATTCCTTAAGTTAATAAAGTTATGTTCTACTTCCGTTTTGCAGCATATGAATTTACATCCTCTATATTTTATTTTACTGTAATCTTTTGTATTCTATTTTGTATCCTCTGTAGCCTATTTCTTGTTCTACAACTATACCTATAGTTGTGGCCATTCATGGGAAGTTGCTTTTAGAAATCCCCTATTTCTCCCATAGAAACAGCACAACCCTCTGCAGCTGCCTTTCACTAATAAACACCAGAGATAATTTTTTTTTTCTATAATGATGTAATTCTGTATTTTCTACATGGCAAATATAGCTTTTCATTCTTCAAAAATTAGCTTTTCTTTCATTTTCAAGTTTTTGTGTTGAGAATACCTTCCCGTGGAATTGTTGTACCTGAGTTCAGAATATGCTAAGAGTTTTTCAGTGTACTCCCTGCTCCATATAGTCTACAGCATGCAGTCTGAAGTAGAAATGAATGTCAACAGTTTGCTTTTTTAGATATTTAAAGCAGACAATGGGTCTGCGAGCATTAATTGGACATTAATTGCCAACATGCTGTGCAAAATTCTGAGGCCCAGATGGGATTGTGAATTTGTAATCATTGTAAACAAAAGCCTGGTTATTTTTTTGTTGATGAACTTGAATACTGAAATTAAGTTGACAGAAGAGAGCAAGAATGATATTTTCTGTATGGAGAAAGAAGTTGTCATTGCTGTGGCCGAGGATGAACTCATAGCTGGAAGGAATCAAAGATGTTGCTATGAAGAGGAGAGTCTTAGAGCTTGGGTTTATGAAGCTTCAGGCTTATATGATGAGAGTGACAGTTCTTAGCTATTACAGCTGTTGTCAAAAAGACCTAGCTTTTCTGAAGCATATTGCAGGATCCTGGATAACAGAATAGGGAAGGGAATGGAAAGAAAATATTTTAATTATTGCAGCATTAACTCATTATCAAGATGCGTATTGTCTCCTGCACCTGTGTATCACTTGGAAATAGTCTTTCTAAAAGAGTGTATGAAAGGGGAAAAAGTAAAATAACAGCAAGTTGGTTTGTGCCTGTACACTGTTGACTCCATCATAGTTCAAAGGCATTCATAATTGAACTCCCATTTAATATAATTTGAATTAATGTATAAATTGTTATAATTGTTATTGATATAGTATAACAACTGAAAACGCTATTTGTGAAATCATATGCACACTTCAATTAAGCTATAATATAAATGCAATTTAAAATGTAACTGCAGATTAAGTGTAACACTCAAGCCTGACTTCATGCAGTGAAACCCTCTTATGGGCCCCTAACTATTTACAGTACTAGAATTTTTAACAGACAAAAATGTCAGTGCTGTAAGCTACTCAGAATTGCACCAGAAAATCAGTGAATCCCTTGTATCTGGGACTTATGCCTTTAGTACCCTCGGTTTCCTTATGCACAGAGTCTTTCTGCCTCAAGATTTCTCTACAAATACAGAGACGCTGACAGGACAGGAGCTAACTGGCAACGTGGTCTAAACACTAGTGGGAAAACTGCATGTACCTAGGGCCTCCACTTTGTATCATCATTTATTCATGCATTCATGTGAGGGGGCTAGTGCAGGCAGTAGGAACTTATGGAAAAGCAGAAACAAGAAATCATAGAGGGTTGTGGGCACAGGGAGAGAAGCAATCAGTTGGAACACAGCCAGAGAGGACTCAAGGAAGGACCGGAGACACATGGCAGCCACAGAACTGTGCCACCATAATGCACCACAATGCACACCTGCAAGGAACTTGCATGACAGTGTAATGTGGAGAAAACCCTAGAGAAATATTAGTAGAAATAGCAGATATGGGGGGTTATTTTAACAATCTTTACTTCCAGTGTGCATCTTTATGTCACCATGTCTTCTCACACTGGTTGGCAGGTAGGTTTGCAAGACCTTGCTGCTGGAGTTAAGGCTTTCACAAAGTGAATTTGATAGCAAGGAAGAGCAAACAGAGGTTTTTTTACTCAGAGCCCTTTCCAGTCCTCCTCTTCCCTCCATGCCAGGTCTGCTGTATGTCACTTCAGTATGTCTCTTTATAATCTAAATCATCATATTCTATGTGTAGAATAAACCACATGTGATTGATTGGCATAGCATGGCATAAATTACAGATTATACATAAATGATGATAGGTCTACTAACAGTCTAAGATAATTTAAACCTCACTTGTAACATGTCTAGTTTCTATTTAGTTTTCACACCTAATTGGGACATCTGTATTACATATCTCTGACTTTAGCCTGATTTCTGGACAGGAAGGACTTGTTATGAGCTTGTATATTTTTAATGAAGATCAGAGGAGAGGCCTCCACAGACACCAGCAACCAGAAGTCTCTGAGAGGCACCTGTGCACTTCCAGGTTCTGCCTTCAAGTCTCTGTGCCGGTTGTGGCTGTGTGGTCAGGGATACCTTCTACACCAGAGGCGGAAAGCCACAGAGGGAAAGCTGCTGCTCAGATTTGGTCTGAGGCCACAGCCTGACAGGCCCACATACTTTTGAAACAGAGACATATTCACTGGAAGCTTGAGGGAGGGAAGAGAGGAATGCCACAGTTTTGCAGTGCCAAGTCTGCAGGAGGTTCTCTGGGGCTGCTTCCATTATCCATTGTTTGGGTAACAGTGCCTGTGGTAAACTGCTCCATCAATATCAAGGCGCTGGCCCTCTTTTGCTAATTTATTTGTCATGGTTCTCCCTAATCCACATTCTCCCATCTCACCAGAAAAAAAAAATAAAAAAATCAGTTTTTAGATAGTATGAGTAAAAGCTGTTTGGGGCTTGTTACAACTTGGCACAAAAAGCTGGGCAGGTTGGTCTGGGTTTGATTGCCTTTCGCAGCAGGTGAGAGAACCACTGGCAAATGTCATGCTCAGTCTCTTTCTTCATTGTCAGTAACTTGAAGTTTTTGAAGTAGTAACATGGTTTGCTGTGGCCACTGATATTGAATCCCTCTTCCTTTTTCTCAGACAGCTTCCTCATTACTGCAAAGAACTATCCCAGCAGTTACACTGCCAGGCTTGACCTCAAATCATCAGCAAAATACACTAATCCCTTCTCCTTGTCTGAAGGGATCTTATTCCCTTACTGCTTCAGAAAACTAACACCACAAAAGAACAAAACCAAAAAATAAAATCCTCTCTGAAGCCTTAGTTATTAGGCAACAAACGGGAGTTACTGCGGATTTTATTTCCATGGTATCAATAATATTGCCTCTTGATCTGTGAAAATGGCTGTTGTCACCTGTAGTACTTTACAGTTTATCTCCAAAGAACATAAATCTCACTGTGTGCTGAGACTTCTTTGAGTAGAGAAAATTAAGCTAAGTGTTCCTTGTGATAGGGTGGGAAAGTTGATTGCTCCTCATATTCTTTCTTAGTGTTATATTTGCAGACTTTTCAGTGTCTTCAGTTGTGAGGCAATTTTATTCTCTAGTACATCTCTTCTCCCAGAATCATTCCCTCTAACTGACTGTATATATTTAATCCCCTTTTGATTCTTGACAGAATCTCCCGTCTCTTTTCCTTAGGGATCTTCAATTTCTCTTGCTGCATTTTCAGTCTTCCTTTTTGCTAGTTACATGGATACTGTGATACAAGAAAATAGAAATTTGTCATGGGAACATAATTCACATTCTCAGTTGGGAGAAAAAAAGTGTTTCAATGATATTAGGAAAAAGAATATTTTGTTTTGTTTGTATTTTCCTGTGTATTGAAAATACTGTGTAGTGTATTTTTCCAAAGACAGTGGTAAATTCAGTAGTGCTTTCATATGTAATATATACCAAATTTTAGTGTTACAATCCAATGAAATATTAATAAATGTACACTTTATATTCCCTAGGCCATTTCCCATGAAACCTGACTGACTGCAGCTTCTCTGGTTTATTGATTTATATGCCTAAGTTGTGTACAACAATGCTGTGTTCAAAAATTTCTTTTGATAACAACTTTGACTTAAATCATACCATAAAAAGTATCTGTGATGATTGTCTCTTTCTTCTTTTAGAGCTTGCAGAGTGGATGACCTCACTGCCTGTTCAAAATTAGTATTATTTGCCTCCCATTAGGTTCTTGCAACTGTGCACTGCAGCTCCTTTAAACTCTTGGGACCCCACAGGTCTGCTGGGGACAAGATGTCATGGGAATTTGCCAGTTTGCTTTGGTTAATAATTTTACCATTCAAAGATTGGTGTGCTTGGTATAATTGTATAAAAAAATTAACTTTATTTTCTCCATAATAGCACTTAGTTATCATGAGAAAGATACTAAAATCTCACCCAGTGGGGATTCCTCTTGGCCCTTTCAATATTTCTGCTAGAGCATGAGGCTTACTGGCCTTTCCAGTTCAGTTCAGGCCTTGACATGCTTCAAAGAACTATTCATACTCAGGTCTCTAGAGCTGGCTTCTTGGAGGCATCTCTAGCCAACAAAGAAATTCTTCCTTTTTGTTTCCACCATATTCTGTATGATTTGGCCCTAAGGTATCAATGGGTTATCACTCCTTTTGCCCTTTTTTCTCTCAATAATTTCTCTATATTTCTCTTATATACTTTGATAATGCAGAACTTTCTGATCTAAGACAGAAGTCCTTTCCCCTTCTTTGTAGCTGCCCTACAAACTTCTCAAAATGTATTTGCACAATTAATAATTTCCCAGATTTAGAACAGTGAACTTGAGGGAGATTTGCATAGGTCATAACTCAATCAGCAACTGATTCAAAGATGCACATCCTAAGTGTGGATTCACCCTTTTCCAATTAATACAGAAATGCTTTGTTTAAAATCAGGGGAGTGGTTTTAATGATTGTGTCACATCTATGTTATTCTCATTGCTTAAACATGCAACATAATTCAGCTTTTGTGGCTAAATCTTAACTTTGATACTCATGGTTTCCCTCACCCAATGTTTGAGTTTGCTTTAGACATCTTTGTAGAACTTAGGTAATTCTTCACGGGTTTAAGGATATAATATACTGTAGACATGTCTATGGTTTGTATGTATAAAAGAGAAATGTGAATGTAGACTTCTCTCATCTTTTACTTACAGCTAGGTCCATATGTAATTACAAAGTGAGAAAGACCTCAAATCCTATCATTACAAAGCTGTAGGAACTCTACTGAGTGCAAAACTACATTCTCCCTAGTGATAGAAGTTAAAAATACTGTACTGATTAGCCATGAAAAGGCTAAGAGGGGATCTAATTGCTGTCTTCATCTAACTAACAGGTAGTTATGGAGAAAATTAAGCCAGATTCTTCTGAGAGGTGTACAGGAAAAGGATGAAACAGGTTTCCAAAATGAAAATTTTGACAGATACCAGGATTATTTTATTTTTTTTTACCATAGATGTCACCAGTTAAACACCAGAGGAGATTACGCAGAGGAGGTGTAGAATCTTCTCCCTAAGAGGAGTTCAAAGCTCAAATGTATACAGCTCTGAGCTACTTTATCTACCTGCTTTGAGGACAATGTTGAGCTAGATGGCCTCCCTTGTAACCTGTATTATTCTGTAATTCTATGTTTGTTTTACAAAGAATGTCCTAAGCATATTTAATCTAGAATAGAACTAGAAGCCAATGGATTTTTCAGCAAAACCATTGAAAGTCTGTAACTTCTCAGTTGAAACAAAAAATTCTTATTGGAAACTATTATTTATTTTATTTGATTATTCAGTTTTTCACAACTTATGAGGTTTGTCCCTAAAACCCCCACCTTGTGACTACTCTGCCAATCCTTTTTTTTTTTTAGCTTTCAGTGAGATACCATGCTGAGTATTTTCTCCTCATAAATGTTTCAGACTGTAGTCTCCTGTAATCATTAGAACTACTTCTCAGTGGTACTTAGAAATAATAATACTTTCTGTATCCAGTAATATAATCAAAAATGAGCTTTGACACACTTAGATCTATGATTTCTAATGGTACAAAGGGCAGAAGGCTCTCTTATGTTGTTGTTGCACAGTAATTGTGCTCAAAGCTCTGCATAGCTGTTTGTCTCAATCTGTGGGCCTTGCACAGACCTTCTCAAAGTAGTTTCCACTGCACAGAAGTAAAACAGATTTGACCTGGATTAACTGGAGCATAGACTCCTAATGAGCCAGATGGATGAACAGTCCTGTTTGGCAGAAATGATAGTTACAGCATTTGCCACAAAAATGTCAGCAGTTGCCTTGGTTTTCTCCTGAACAGAAGAAAGAATTTTAAGTTTGTTCTATAGTGGCTGAGTAATGACTGCTTTGAGGTGTTTCCTTTGTAAAAACCTTGTGTTATTACAAATTTCCCAGGGGGGATCCAAAGCTGGAATGGTGAATTAGGTTTCTTCCTGTGACTCTTACTGGGGGCAGTATCTGCCATCTAGCCCTGAGCTGGATAAAGCATCCAAAGATCTGCACATTGTTGTAACACTTTGGTTTAAGTAGGAAGTACGGAGGGGTTTATTTCATTCGCATCCCTCATGCAAAAGCAGCAAAAGATCAGAGAAACTGCTGTTGGATATGCATCAGGCAATAATCTGTAGAATGCAAGACTGAAGACCTCAGGAGTGTCCGAGGGCAGAAAAACTTCCTTTATAATATCTGTTTATGAGGCTCCTCTGTCCAGGCAGAGAAAGGGAGTGCGGCAGTCCAGGCCCGCCCAGCACAGTGAAACGCTATCCCTACGCTGTGTCTTCAACAAAATGTTAGCATGTTGTGTGCAGCTTAAATAGATTATATTCTCACTGCAACTTCTTTATCACCACCCCTTCTGCCATCTCATTCAGAGAGCTTTCCCATGGACTGACACTGCTTTTGCAAAACACGTAAGGTATGGGGCGGCTACTACATACTTGTCAGCTGCCCTAAGCCAACTCTTCTGCATGTTTGCACTTTTTCCAGCTTCTGCCTTGCAAGAGGAACAGGGAAGAGCTTATGAAATAGGCTTGCGTTCATTTTGAATAGGTACAGGTTGAAAGACCATGTGCACTGGGGGGCAAGTAGATTTATATGCAAAAGGAATTGGGTTCTTCTACGTAAATACTAAAAGAAAACAAGCCCTATCACTGTTATCCAATATAGAAATTCCTCTAAATTCACTGGCAAACTGTGAACGATACATAAAGACCATGTAACTTAATAGCTGCTCTTCCAAGTTCTGTTTTGACCTTTCAGCTATAAAAGGCAATTCCTTAGAGTTTCCAAAGGTACACTTCACTGCTCTTTGGTTTAGTGTTACAGAGCAAATATAGTAAGTAATAGACCTTATTACAGTTACTTTTTTCTCTTCACAAACCCATCATATACTTCTATGACCTTTACAATAAAAAGTGCAAACGCAGTTCAGCAAATGTTTCCAGCATTAGTTTCTGTTATTCAGAATTACAAATAAGTGAGTCTTAATCCATATGGACTGTATAAAGCCTATTTTATTCCCTTTTGCTTCACTCTTGTTTTGAAAGCTTTTCTCAGTTCCACGCTATCGAATATCATCCCTTGTTCTTAGTCCTTTTCTAAGTTTTTCCTCTAGTTGTGACTGAACAGACCAGAAGAGATTTTTTTCTACATGGTGGGATTATTAGACAAAAAAAAAAACCCAACCCTGTAAATCACAGTAAGTCAAGCATGTAAAATTTATAAGATATTTTCAATTTCCTATTGCTCTCGGCAACCTATTATCCTTTCTTTCTATTTACAAACTTAAAACTTGAAGTTTTTTTTATTTAGACTGTTTTTCACTGTTTGAGCCTTTTTGTTTAAAAAGGAATTTATTACTATGCAGCATGTGTATATGAAAATGAAAGCACTACCGAATTAATGATGGAAGCAGGAAGAGTCATAGAATTTTTTCATTGTTAGGAGAATGAAACAATTCACTCTCCAGCATTATGACCTTAGTAAATGCATCGCTTAGATATTTTCCTTTGTTTAGCTTTAGAAAAACATAACCTTCTATAAGATCATCAAATATTTTATCCAAAAACCATAGGAATTGCTAAATATAAATGCTGCATAGTGCTGTACTCTTAGACACAGTTTTTATTTTTGCTTGTGGGTTAAGTTACTTGTGAGGATATATAAATTGGTTTTAAAGGTGGAAGCAGGGTATGCATTGATGTCATTATCTATTATTTTTGCAGTTTCTTTTTTCCTGAAGGATAGAAGGGGGTGAATTTTTTAAGGAAGTGAGATGACACATGAAGTCAACACTTCATGGGTAGTTTTTTATTATTTTGCTCAACTGAGTTCTTCAATATTTTGGACAAGAAAGTTAGAATTGCAGTCACACCAGTGGTGGTTTGCCACTTAACCCTTGCTCTGACACAAAGTCTTTTGCACTCTATAAAACATCCTCTGCTGGTGTACATGGATATAATTCATTTGACTTTAATTGAGGATCTGGCCCGGGCTTTGATCTCTTTTTAGAACTTGTTCAACTTTTCCCTTTATGGCCAACAATGTACTAAGAGATTTCTGATAGCTGAATACATGCACTATATATATAAAAAGTAACTAAGACCTTTAAATAGTTACCAGTGGGCAATTTTTAACTCGTTGTAATGGTTTGAAACTATTTGGATGCCCTGTCCTTGCTGCAGTATGCAACACATTAACATTCCAGAGCCCACAAGGACATTTACTATGAATTGCGACAGTGTTTTCCTTCATAGCAGTTTTCAAGCCTTTCACGTAGTAGCTGAGTCCTGGTCTGAGTGACTCTACAGTGTGGTGACAGTAAGGAGCACTATTGAAGTGCTATTGTGGACAGTATACCAGAAAACAGCTTTTAGCCAGTACCCCCCTCCAAAACAAGAACAGGCAGCCTGGAATCTGTATACAGAGTTCTCAACAGGCTGATGAAATACATTGCAAACGGCAATAGCTGCTTTAAATTTCAACATGTTTGCCATCTACATCTAAATAAAAAAATAAGGATTGCAGACTAACTTTGGAAGAAAGGGAGAAAGGCCTGTTTCCTCACATAATACTGTTGAAACCAGCCTCGTGTAGAATGGAAATTTTTTTCTACAAATACAAAGCCATTAAACCTTATTGGACTTGTTAAGTGGGAGTCTGAAAAAGCACAGTCAGAAATGGAGTGCGGTGGTATATAGGCTCCATACACAGGTATTTTGCTGAGCCTATAGGATGGCAGAACAGTGAATAGTACAGACATAATGGGCACAGACTGGAACATGGGAAATTCCACCTAAACATACGGAAAAATTTCATTACTATGAGGATGACAGAGCACTGGACCTCCTGATTCATTATGCCTAATATTTATTTTTGGCTGGTTCTGGTACTTAAGAGATGTTTTCAATGGGAAGTGCGATGCTCAGTAAATGTGACAACACTGAGCAGATTTCAGTATGTCCCTTTAGACTCTAGGCCAGCCACTCAATGATCACTGAAGACAATGAAATCTCCTTTCCCTTGTCAGAGGCAATCTCTGCCCAGGAGAGGAGCTGCGTCTGTGACCAAGTGACATTTACCACCTCCTTGTATACTCTGCACTGCTGTGGTGGCTGTATTTTTTGGTGATATTTGTGCTTGTTTACAGAAAACTTGCTGTGAAACTATAGCAGGAACTAAAACTAAATCAGAAAGTGCTATACTGTATTTTTTTCCTGTATGCCAACTGTGCAGTATGCAGGTGAAGCTGGTCTTTCTACTGCTTAAGAGCACATGCATTGCTCTCGTTCACAGCACATTGGAACCTTTGTGAGCTCTTGTGCTAGGGATGAGTCACACTCAGTTCTAACACCAGGAGATACAGGTTGACAGTAGTATCATAGCTGAAACTAGTGGTAACCAGAGCATGGGCAAGATAGCACCTCCTCACAGGCACAGTCTGAACAACTTCAAGAGCATTTGAGAGTTAGTTTGAGCTTTAACATATGGTTAAAGCAGTACAAGTTTAAGTTCAAGTCTGGTGAATTGTAGCTAACTGTTGTTGCTGTTTTGTGATGTGTAAAAATAGACACAAAGATCAGAGATAATTTCCTAGTCTCCTGTGACCAACATGGGAGTCTAATTTCCTGTAGATGAAAGATTAGTGCACTAACAGAGTCATTTAGGTTCAAGCAATCACAGTATTCTATGTGGCCCCTCTGTAGTTCTTTTATATTATAGTGACTTCTTTCTTAAAAGCTTTCTGTGCAACAATGGAAGAGAACAAAGTCAAGTAATTCTTCTGTATTCCTTTCTTGTCAAAAAGGGTTAGTGGAGAAGTGACCTTTTAACAGTGCAGAATTCCAGAACTTTATTTTGTATTAAATTTCTTTTGTTGTTAATAAAGTAGCCCTGTCCTGTAGGAGAGACAATAAAGTAGATGGCCATGAAGAGCAGTGCAGCACAGCACAACATAATATTTTGATATACACCCCTAGAAATATGTTGATTTGTTCTTCTTAGGTAGGTAGGTTGTTTCTCTTCAGACAGTTAGTTAATAGGCATATTACCATGTGCTTGTATATTTGACCTGTGTGGAGATTTACTAAGAGAGTACAGAACCTCAGATTTGTGGAAAGATTTGTAATATAAGTTTGGTGAAAACTGTGCAAAACTGATATCAGGAAAATCTTTTCTGTCTGCATTTACATCAGGGGAGATTATTTTACATGAGAACATGTCAGATGCTAAGGCCACCTGGCCTGCATCCTAGTTCTGGTACTGGCTGATCATGGAAGTATGGAGGAACAGTGGACCAAGTTTAACTTACAGTTATCTCCGAAGTTTACCTTCCCCATCTCAAAAAAAAAAAATAAAATAAGGAAACCCTCCTTCAGGTTTTTGTTGATTTATTTTTCTTGGAATAAACCTTCAAACCTCAATGAACTCTTTTCTCATATTGCTTACAGTAGAGCTCAAACTGTAAATGCAATTAGGTAAATTAGGTATTGGTATTATCTCATATCTAGTTTAATATGTGCAAAAGTGATGAAAAATCCATAAAACAATATAATAATTGTATTATGTGTAAAATTGATTTGATCAATGACACTGCATCAGTGGCAATATGTCACTAAAACTTATTAGTTTGGTCTGCATTATCATAACAAACTTTAGTTTTTTAGACTTGAGGTCAATATCTCAACAATTAAAAATTCTTGTGTAAAAAAGCCTTAAAGTGTTTCATAAAGCAGGGATTATTTTTTAAGTGTCATTTAAGTTCCAACCTTTATACATTAACAAAACTATTTTCAGCAGTGTGTAACAAAACAAACCATATTATTTCTTCTGAAAATGCATTATGAACCTAGTGTTTGAACTTGAGTAAAAGAAAAAAAAAGAAACTTAAAAAGTCAGGCTGATCAGTGTGACACTATAAATCTGCAATACCCCCAAAGGCAGTAGGCCATAGTAAAGTCTTGATCTTCGTTGTTCTCAACGCTCAAAAGCTATGAGGTTTTTTTTTTCCTCAAAGTCTAAAACATAGTAAAATTTCACTGCAGATGTGTGTGATATTTGATTCATGAATAATCACTGAAATGTGATTCTAAAAATAACAGAAGGCATAATTTTTTTAACTATGAATTTTCTCTTTTTTAATATTCAGTATGACTTGAAGTCTGAAAAGTACCATAATGTACAGTGGAACATGGAGGGCAAAAAACATCTCAATTTTTATATGACTGTTAATCCATTTGCAAAGAAGAGATTATAAATGTTAAAGTTTAATATAACATAATTGATGTTACCTCATCTCAGGTAAAGCACATGAAATTTGCTTAAGTGCAATTAAGAGTAATATAAATTATTGGAAGGTTAATTTGTAGCAAAGGACTAATATACTTTTCTTGCAATAATATTTGTGATTAAACATGCAATATATTTATGTGGGGAGGGATACTGAGGGGAGGTGAGAATAAGAATTTGCAGTATGAATGTCAAACTAGTGGAAGGATGTGGTGTCCTGATGATCATGTTATTTAGTTGTAGAACAATTCTTAAAAGCTTGGTACATCATGGGTGCTCAATTTCTTGAGATTTTAATGTAAACTCAGGGAGAAAAATATCCATGTACAATAGAGAACAGTTGTGTTCTTTGACAAAGACAAGTGGATGAGCAAATAGATCTTTTCCATAGGTCTGTCATTCATTTCTGCCTGTTGCTGATAAGGAGAGCTTGGCCAAATGGTTTTACCAGTTACACAAGTGTAAATCCATGGCTCAAGGGTAAATGAGAACAGAATCTGGCTGCTCTCCCCATCTCTTTCCCTCATATTCAGCTGATTTCTTTTTATTTATTTATTTTTACTTTTTTTTTTCTCAGCTTTCCCTTTGCCTTTATTTTTCTTCCGTTTGCAAGATAATGTGTAGATTCTCTGCCTCATTATCAGCCTCTGCATTACACAGATCTATTGCCATTTTGCTCTACTCTCCACTCAATCCTGAAAGTTAAACAAATGCACAGGGAAGGCAGAAGAATATCTTAATCTGTCAAAAAACTCTCTCCTATCATCTTTTGTGATCATGTACCTTCATTTTTCATAGTGATTTTTGGCAGTTGTTCCTGATTGACAGTAATGGCAAGGACAATATGCTGGGACTTTATCATGATAGAGGAAAACTGTCACGCTGTCTTCATAACTTTGACCTGTGGCAAGTGAGAGACTTGGAAATAAAGATTGATCTTACTGGAGCATCTTATGGATCTTTTATTTTTCCCCCCCACCACCATTGTTTTTACTTCTTTTTTCATGGCATTCCTTAGTTGCTTCTTTCAGTTTTTACTTTCTTTTCCTTGAGTACTTGCTCTTCCTTGTTTTCTTCAATGTACTGTACTCTTGGAAAATTCTCCTGCTCTTACTGATCTCTGTTACACTTTGTTTTCTCATTCTTGGATTTCCTTAGGCTAGGTGTTCTCTGCCTCCATAACCACATCAAAAATAGGGTATTTTAAGTCACATACTGTCCCTTTGTGACCCCTGTGTAGGAAAGCAGTAAAAACTTCTGTATTCTCTTTTTGTCTTCTATTTTTTCAAGCCCATTTCTGAATCATGCCTGACAGGCACATGGACATACTGTGTGGGCCAGGACATGGGCAAGCGCTCCTGCCCAAGAACCTGATGGAAACCTGGGGAACCCGGGTCAGTTCTCAGACTAGCCAAGTGCCAAAGGAGAACCAGTACTTTTGCCCTTGGTGGAGTCAAGACCTCAACTCTAGCATCTAGAGCTTTTTGACGTGAGTGAATAAATGTTTTAGCAGAACTCAGGACTTGGTTTAACAGTTTAACCATTCTTTTAGCTTTTTGTGAATATATATATATATTAAGGAACGAAAGCGAGACCTTCACTGCAAGTGTCTTGCAGACTAAGAAGAACTGCAAGGAGACGAGACAGTACAATAGTTCCTCAGTCCTTTGTAAAATGCCAAAGGTTCTACCCAAACAATAAATTAAATTTATCTGTTAAATCAAAGTCTTTTTAAAAATTAAATGTGAAGGACATTTTTAGTAGCTTTTTTTATTATCACAGAGATACTTTTATATTGCCCTATGATTTTTTTTAATTTATTTTTTTTCAGTGTCGCTGAATCTTCATTTGATTGAAACCAGACTTGGTAAAAATTAGTTCCTTTTCAGGTTGACATACTGTATACTGAGATCTAGCCTAAATATATTTCAAAGTAGATCTTTTTTATTAGTATTGTGAGATCAATTTCACCTAATTTTGGCTACCTAAAAATTAATCATCTACACTTCCACTGTAGTCAAAGGAAAAAGAATGGCTGGTCTGAAAGGTGATCCTTATCACCTATATCTTAAACAACAAGGGAAAGATAAATCCTCCTCTAAAGGCAACTTGCTTTCCTGCCTGAATATAGAGAGAACCTAGGCAACTAATTTAACCTACAGCCACAATTTTGAGTTAGCTAATTTACTTCTAAATGCTCGTGTTTGTTTTATTCTGTAAGGTGTGAAGAGAAGAGCAAGGTCTGTGATAGTGGAGTGGTGGAAAGATTGACTTAAAGGGGCAGAGTCATACCAAAGTCGTGGATCAAACTCATAATTTCACATGTGCTGACATTTCTTGGTCTGTCAGGCCATTCCTGTTGCACAATTTTAAGCAAATATTAAGAACGATATACTCATAGACAATGCATATCACAGGTGACTAATTTTTCCCTGTTCCAAAGCTTTTTCCATGTTTTTATGTTGCTTGGCTTCCTTAATGTGTGTGGGAAAAAAAAAATAATCTTTTTATTGTTAATGCAGAGTGTAAGTATTTTTTCATAAGTCATTACTCTCCATTACACATAATTGACCAATTAATATGTAAACACACAAAGGAAAAACATGACCCATTTTGATATTTCCTATTGGTGTTACACACATTTATTACATGTGATAAATGAATTACTCATTTTCTATTAAGGTAGACTAGCGAAGATGAAATATTCTTTTAGTTTAGCAAATCTTCTGTATATGTTTTTTAACAGATGTGAAATACAGACCTTTTAGTATATTTGTCTTATTTATTTTAAGAAAATTTAAAATATTGTCTTAGTGTTAGATTTTTTATCCTCAGACCACTGAGTTTTTCCCACTGGTTTTGCATTGTTCAGAAGCATATGTAGGAGGGGAGTTTATCATGTATCACTTATTTTTTTTCAGATTCACATAAAAAAAAATATAAGGGAAATGTCACCTTCATACATTTTGCTGGCTTTAATACCACCCTACCTGAGAACCTCAGTATTTCAGATGATAGTTTTGTATTAACAGACAGTTTTGAAGTAAGAGACCACCTTAGGACATTGCTTTTCTATAATTAGCAACATTTTTCATCTCTTATTTTAAAAATCAGTAGCTGAATAGGAACATAAATTAAGTGTATAAGCGAGACTTTGACTTTTTTGACTGAAATGGCAAATGGGAGTTCTGACAGTTTGTTCTTTGAGGTAGTGTCTCCTAATAGCTAGATTTGTATGATAATTTCTAGTACTTTGGATTATTCTAGAAGAAATTCTAGAAGTAGTATCCAAGATCCATCATTTTATATGATAATCTAGGTGTTGCTTGTTACTTTTCTGTGGATCCAAAGATGTGAGTTCAAGGTTTGCTCATGGAAATTACATATCAGGCCAGCTGCAGTGACATATATCTTGTTTTAAGACTTATTTCTCTCTGGCATGTCTGTGGGCTTCAAACAATTTAGCTGCATGACAGTTTTGTTGGACCATGCATTGGATTAAAGTTAGTGCTCAGTCTAGGCTGTACAAGAAATATTAACAAAATTTTTAAAACTCCTCAATATTAGTAGAAAGAGAAATTTTTAACTTTTTCATTTTTTTCTTCATATAAGTGCTGTTCATAAATTTTCCTATTTGAAGATGAATTTATGGCTTTTGCCATTCTCCTCTGTGGGGACTAAGGAACTGGTGAAATTTTTTGCAGACAGAGAAGTGTGTTTGCATTTGCTCAGTCTAAACTTTTTATTAAAACAAAAAAAGTTAGTGATATAAAATGCTTTAGAAATCTGTTAAGACATACGAACAATGGGACCCATTATCTGGGCTACAATTAGACACAAGTGAATCTGGTTTTACCTTCACCCTTTTAAGTCAAAAAGCCGGACAAAGAAGCTTAGTCCTCAGAGTCCTGCAAAGTCAACTCTATCATCTGATTGTTGTCTCAGTTTCCTTCTTCATGTGTTAGTGTGGGTGGCATTCAGATCATGTTCTCCATGAACATTACCAGTACGCTGCAGGTTTCTGAAGATATCATCCCATATCATCCAAGTTGCCATTTCCCAGCAGGTTTGTGTAACTAGGTTTTTGCTTTCTACTGGTATTAGCCAACATGTTTTCTGACAGTAAGCAGCCCAGAGAAAATGAATAGAATGTGGATGAAGCCAGAGCTTTTCATACCCTCACAGGTGACATGCTGAAGTCTTGGTACAAACTGGCAGAGCAGTGTCGAGGACCCACATGGCCTCTGTGTTATTTTACTGTCATCAGCCTGCTATTTCTTACAAAGACTGAGTTGTGCCTAGAGAAGATGTTGTCTTCGTTTCAGATGATGCTGCGGAACATTTAGTAATTACATTTGCATGAATCTGAGCTCACAGCTGTCTTTTGGAGTCTGACTCAGGTTGCACGTGACTAGTATTTCCTGGATCCAGAGAAAGGATAGAACCACTGAACCTGTAAAATACCAACATAGAACTAGAAAAAACAGGCTCCCTTGAATTCAGTGTCAAATGTCAGGAAGTCAGCAGCGAGGTAGTCACAAAGTTAAAGGGGGCCAAATATCCATTAATTTTAAGTAAAATAAACTAATGAAACAGCAACAACAAAAACCCTGTAGCCCCATTTCCTCATCAGTTCTGTTCTCTAAATCATGGTAAATGGTGCCAATAAACTCCAAGTCCTTGAAAGTTTTGCTTCCCTTCTACACTGCCCTGCGTAATCAAGGCATTTACTATTTGGAAAGCAAAATACTCCAAAAAATAAAACACAAAATATGACAAGATATCGGACTTGGGCCATTTTTTTTCAAAATATCTCACATGGAAATCTGTATTGTTCTGAAGGCAAATTAATTATGTGTGAAGTTGTGGCCATGAAAGAAAATATAATTTCCAATTCCTTATTTTATTAATCCAATATGAATGCAAAATTTAAACCATGTTATCAAAATTAATCATTTGCCTATCTCCAAATGGGAAAATAAAGGAAAAATATGTACCAGAAGAGTCTTTTTTCCTTTAAAAAAGGCTTCCTAAATTAAGCATTGCTTATAGTCAGTTCAGTGGTTTTAATGTCACTTTAACAAAATATTTGAAGGAATAAAAACTTTTTAAATAAAAGAACTTTTTAGAAATACTTAGTAAATAATTTAAATGCAATTTTAAAAATAAAGCCAGATCTGTATATAACTTGTAAATGTCATGCTAAACTTATAGTTTATCGAGACATTGGGAAGCATCATTCTCCATTGCTTAGACAATGCGGATTGTATAGGTTTTATTAATTAAAAAGGTATAGTATGTCAGTTGATAAACTCTATGATAAATGTTTCTTTACATAGTGATACAATTTTTAAATTCTATTCTTTTTGGATTATTTTGACTTTTAATATGCAGTTTGGGTAGCAGGAGGTCTTAAGAAGGACAAAGAAAGCTTTAAGCATTGTGTTAATCTGACCTAGCATTGCCTTCTGCTCCCTGCAGTAATAATGGCAAACACATATTCTTTTTATTCTAAATAAAGCAAACCATGCCAGCTAATAAATTTTTCATGCTCACACAGCTGGGTCAAATGGGAACTCCCTCTTGAGAGAGAATTAGAGGAAAAGAATAGAACTTTTAAACAGTATATTTTTTAAAAAAAGAAAAGTGGAAAAACTCAGTCCCTTTTTATTAGGAGTATTGTGATGAATAGGTAGGATTTTTCTTTTTGCTTTTACAGTTTTATATCATTATTTATTTTACAATAATTACTGTGTAAAATGTTGTCTATATCAGACCGGAAACCAAAATACTACTTTAAATAAAATTGAAGTGAGGTTTTTTAATGATGTCTTCTGATGACAGCTTTTACAATGGTCACTGAGTCTGTATCTGATAACTCTGCTATGTGTGAGAAATAAGCTAAAATGCCTTAATAGAAGTTAATCTCAGACTGAACCTTGTCCTAGATCACTCTACAAGATTTTTGACTATGAAACCCTGTGGGTGAAATTGTGTATACAGGATTCAACATGGCATCTCCTGTGGTCTTGGTTACAACTTTGTATTCAGGTGCTTTGGTCGATGAGGTGGATGAACAGTAACTGCATATGCAAGTATTCAGGGAAGCACAGAATTTCTAGGCAATTTACACTCTCATGTGCTCTGTTCAGAAACTCAGCTCTCAAATTATAGCTAATGAGCAACAATGAGTGCACTTGTGGGTATGAATAAAGGGATCAGAGAGGAATTCACATCATCCAGCTTCAGACATTATTTAAATGCCTAGGTTGGGATACTGGGCTCCCTATCCAGTTAATGGAGGGAGACTTTCCATCCCAAGCCTGCATCTAAAAGATGCAACCGGTTTTCAAAACAGCACAACACAGTAGGCTGTGCTCTTCTAACTCCCTGGCCCTGCATTCTGTGCATGGTGGTCCCCATAAGCCAGGCATCCTGGCTCCTTCCCTTCCTGTTGCAGAGAGGGGGAGGTGATACACTCTTGGGTCAAATTCTCAGTTAGAGTTCAGAACTACTTAGGATGCTCAAAGGGACTCCAGGCTTGGAAAATATTTCTTAGTCCCCATAGTTGAGTTATAGTTAGAATCATCCCTTTTACACCCCATTTAGTATGAAGATGGTTTATGTATCCAGGTTGGAAAACATGATTATGCTTGGAAGAGTCATATGTGACAATCATAAACTAAAATTAAATTAAAACAAATCATAGTGTAGAATAGCGTGGTAAATTCCTCAAGATGATTTTGGATGGTTGTCCAAGCAGACTGTATGACAAAGGCCTAATATCATACAGATGGGCAATAGACTGATATTTTATCAGTGTAGTGGGCAACTAGGAGTTTATATTTAGAGATATGAAGGCAAACCATACATGCAGTTGCATGTTTGATCATTATTTAGTTATGAACACCAGTCACAGTACAATTTCATTATAAAACAAATTGTCCTGAGATCAGATTCTGCCCCTCTTCTCTCAGGCAGAAGGATTTGTAAAATTATGTGAAAAATGTAAGGTAAGAAACGATTCCTAGAAGAGCTGTTAATTGTTAGGAGGTGAATACTGTGTCTTATCCTTTATACCTTAGAGTGCTTTTATTTTTAGGTGTCCTATTATGTTTTTAATCACTGGAAAGACTATTTTCAAATATTAGAAACATGGATTTATGGAATGATTTAGGTTGGAACAGACCTCTTGAAGTCATCTGGTCTAAAACCTCTTGGGAGGATGGCTGCTGAGATGGGGCTCCAGGGTTTTGCCCATTCAACTTCTGTGTATCTTCAGGGACAGGGATGACTGTGCCAGTGTGTGACTACCCTCCCATTGAAAACTGCATTTTTTTTATAACATCTTACTGGAATCCTCTGGTTTCTAGCTTGTGCTTGCTGGCTCTTAATTTCAGACTTTTTTGATAGACAACTCCTTTCTCCTTTCTCCTTCCTTTAGCCAAGTAAAACCTGTTGATCTATGTCATATGGGATAATATTCAAATGGAACAGTTGCTGGTATTGAAGGGGAACAGGGCAGTCAGGAATACCAAATTCTTAGTGGGGAAACTAAGGTATTTTCAGCAACAGATCTCATAACAGATTTCAGAAGTTTAACTTCCACAAGCCAATGACAATGTGTCTATAGCCTTATGGAGAAGCTAATACAGTGTGAGCCTGGTCATCCACCTGTTTTTCCATTCTTATGGAAAGCTCCATCTGGATGGGACAGACCCTGGGCAGCCCATGGCTAGAGCTAGCTGAGGTGAGGAGGTGAGGGAGGTCTCTCCTCAGCAGAACTAGTCCCCCAGATGAGGCTGGATTACCCATGTTGGTATGTGTAACCATAGAGCAAAATGGAAATGTGATTTTGGCATGCGCTGAAGTGCCTGTACAGTCCTCTAACTGATGTGACTAGGCATGAGAATTAAGATGTGCCAGCATATGCTAGCAGCCCAAGTACAGGCTCTCTGGGCATGCAGCAAATGCAAAAAGAGTCATTCTTTTAATTATATTGTGGTCATCTCCATTGGCCTGGTGCAGAGATGCTGTTCATCTCCGATTTCTTCTGAGATCTGAAGAGAAAGGAAATTAGCATAGGAGCAAAAGGGAAATAGGACTTTGGTTACTACACAATGCTGTCTAAAAAGACTTAATTGGTAAAAGAAGTAATGAAAATAACTGCTTTTTAATAAACGTGAGCATTCATCACCAGGTATAAAAATGCCTTATTTGTAAATCTGAAAATAGTGTATTGGTTTCAGAGGAGATTTTACAAACATCTCTTCTTCCAAGATTAATTTGGTATAAAAATCAAAAGGTCAGTTGACATAATTTTGTTATATATTGTTAGTAATGAACTAAATAAAATAATAGTATCAAAGCTGGTTTGTTTTGTTTTGTTTTTTAGTTTGTATGTATATATGTGTCTGTACATATTAGCTATGGGTGCATGTGTGCATGCATGAAGACTGTGTATCTGTAGTATATCTAATCACATTGACCATATAAAATTATGATTGAACAATTTATATTAATTAGTGTTCTCTTTTCTGGTCTTTCTTATATGCCTCTTTACAATAATTGCCATATTTTGAGTCTTTAAGTAGCCAAAGGCATCAAGTTTTGAGGGAAATTGATAGCATGTTCATTTATTTCAAGTAGCTAATTGTAAAATAACTCCTATGCAGTGGATAAAATTATGCAGAACAGGTTTAAGCAAGAAACAAGCATGTACATTTACCAAAACCAAACCAAAACAAAAAAAAAAAAAACAACCAACCAAAAAAAATTTAAAAAAAATCCCTTGGAAATTTGTGGTAATAATTACACATTCTTTCCTATCTCCAGATCTAATTTGCAGACAGAATCTGCTGAACTGGTGATTTTGTTCATCTTAAGGGTTTGACATATGTTGCACTTATGCTAGTATATTTCTAAGCATAAAAATGTCTCAAGGAGATCAAAACAAGCCCTGTTACCTGTAAAGCTTAGCTTTTATAATGGGTTACACATTCAGGAACTGGCAAAGCCCAGAGGTGTTTTAGAGAAACAAGTGGGAGTGGAATCATTCAGGGAGAAGTGGACACGCTGACAGATGCTGAACACTGGTCAGGTTCAGTATTTCACGTGTTTGACCCACCTGTCTTCCTGTTCCCTCTGGACTGAAAAGTCAGGGTACAACCTGCAAGGCACACACTAAAGGTTACCCATTTTGAGCTTTGCATCCACCTGCCACTTCTGTCACCCTGGAGCATATTTTTGCATGTTAGTATTTCTCATGAAAAGAGATGTTGATATTTATGAAAGCTTTGATTGCATTATTTTACGTTAGGAAACCCTCACTGTGAGGAACAATAATGAAGCACTATAACAAAGATGATTATTTTCCTCTCAAACTGTGTATCAGGGGAGGGGAAGGTGGAGTAAAGCTAGAGAGATACTGGAAAGTGAGGCAACAGGAGTGGGCATGGCTTAGGTTGGTTTTAATTTCTAACCAGGCAGTCATCGTAAGGTCAATTCTAAGATATGGTAGAGCCAGAGAGCATTTATATATCTGAATCTTTTAAGTTATTTTAGCTAGTCATCTTCTCCAGGCTTTTCATAGTTCTGGTGTTAAAACAGGTACAAGTCTTCCAGAAGCCAGTTCACAGTGTGTCTCAGTGGGATGGAGATGAGTGTGTGCTTTTTTCCAGCAGATGTACAGTGTGCTCATGTCACTGTACTTGATAGGAGCACACCTTGTTGTTCTCCAATCATCTGTCTCGCGTGTGCTTCAGAAGCCATGAATTATTCACATCCTCTTAGAATATTCCTCTAGATTTCCTGTGCAAAGCCCTCAATATTGTGGCTTTTAAAGTTTAAAATATAATTTTAGGCATTTTATCATGTCACTTCTACAAGTATTTTCCTGTGGTGAAGTTTAACCCTTTACATATGTGAACTGATTTTTTATTTTCCCAGGAACATCTTCTTGCTTACTGTCATTCCCATGGAATTTATTTGAAGGATATTGATTGATAACAGTGGGATCATTTAGAATTTAGTCTACCTAAAAACACCTGCTTATCATTTGTGTAACATCTGTGCTGTGTGAGTGTAATGGGCTTTTATGATGATTAAGAATTTTTACATTTTATTTGTGCTTTGCTATTTCTCCGCTATTATAAGTTTCCCAGTAAGTCCATTTTTAGGTCTCCTGTGTGATAAGATCTCTGTATTATTAGGTCTCTCTGAAGGATAGCCCTTAATCCTCATGTCCCTTTATTCCAAAGCTATATGTATTACTTTAACTCAGCAGTAAGTATAATTCAGCTGGCCTAGTGTCCAGCAGCTGAACTCAGCTTCAAATCCCCTGCTGCATGCTTCATATGACACTAAGCTGTCATTTTAATCCCCGTTGTAATGAATCCCACACATACTGAGTGAATTGTATTATATTGTAAAAGTTGTTTAAAATATTCCAGGAGAACAGTTTTACACTGGAAAAAAAATAGGTTTCTTGAAGCAGGAAAATTTCACAGGATCTTTTCAGTCTTTAATGAAGCGCTTGGTTGCAACATTTTATGTTAGGGATGGAGTTTCCCTTGGAGCCCTTTGATGGATATCGTATTCGACTGTAGACCTTCTGTCCATCCAAACAATGCAAAAAGTCTGAATCTCATCTGACCACACAAATTCAGGGGAAAAAAAAAAGCTCAAACAAATGAACTGTGTACAGACAAAAATTCCTATGAAATAAGAATATTGTCATTGGCCTTCTGTGCTGAAAGGCCACATGCACTCGCACACAGAATATTCTCCTCCTGTTGACTGAATTGTGGGGACATGATCAGAATGTGTGCTTAATGAAGTGTGAGTAATGGAGGTAATTTTAAAAATCTAGCAATGGCAATTCTGTCTGGTTTAGGCTGGCTTTCATACTATTTATTTCTGTCTTTCACATTTCAGTCAATTTTATAAGCTTTCAGGTGCTGCTGCCTTCAGGACACAGTGACTCAATACTACAAATTAGCTGTTTAACAAGAGAACCTAATTTACAGTGCGGAGAAGCATTTAATGGAGAATTCCCAAATTAAATTTTATTATCATTCTGCACAGAGCCCTGATGAAGTGCTTCTACCTCTGGGAATAGAAAGCAGCAATGTGTGTGCACACTGAACATTCTGGGAGAAGTCTTCCCTGCAATAAAGCACAGGCTGTTTTGCCCCTTCACACCAGAATGCCAATATAATTGATCAACAGGTTGAGAACAGAGGGAACTCAGTTTTCTTTTTCATGCCCCACCCCTCCCACCCCCCCAAATAAGATGTAGGATTTATTGCTATATATGCTTTGTAAATCAAATTACTGATGGAATTAAAAAGCTACTGGGAGAAGTCATGTAAACAACACGAGGGTGTTTGGTACACAGTGTCTGGGGCACAGGAAGTCCTTATACTGTAGACTACTGGAAGTATTTGGATGGCAGGGGAGGTTATCTAGGCATACCCTGCTCATTTAATGTTAGATGCCTGCTCTAGACTGAGATTATGAGGACTTGTTTATGAAGGCAGCCCAAATGACTACTTCAGATGTGGAGTTAAAAACTGTGATTGGTCCTGAGCTAGCTGTGCTTGCTCCTTTCTTCCAGCTAAAAATGAAGCTTTGAGTGACTAGGCAGATGTGGCTGTAGTCTGTCTGCACCATTCTCAGTGTTTGTGTAGCTCTGTAATTGAAAGAGTAGTTTATTTCCAAGTAGACTTTTTTTTTTTTCCATTAATGAATAAAGCAAAACAAAATCATCAACAACAACCACCAAACACACAAAAAACCAAACAATACCCCCCCAACAAACCAAAACACAACAAAGTCTTTGTTCAAAGAACATCAGACACTGAAGAACAGGGCTTAATATAGATTGCAACAAGGAGAAAAAAAAAAAAAAAAAAAAGAACCTACTTAGCATTTGCTCTCATGAATGAGGATGGAAATTTGAAGTTAAAAGGAAGAGAAAGCAAGCATACCAGTCCTAGCATCTGAAGTGTGCTTGTTGTAAACTCATTTCTTGTATTGCTGGACAAAGCAATATGCAAGAGACTCCCTAGGTTCAAAACAGATGAAGTCATATATGACTATGTATTATTTTATGCTTATTTCAACCATCAAAATTCCAAATGCAAAATCAAAAGACTCAAGGACATACACATTATTTGTGATACTCCCTGGAGGATGTTGGGTTCATGAAGCAATGAACAGTTTCCATTCAGACTTACAAAGGCTTTTTTGTCTCTTTCATATGATGTATCTAAATATTATAGAAAAGCTACTGAACATAACCAATTCTTCTAGTAGTACTGTTGTATTCAGCACAATTCACTGCATCCAGAATAGGTTAAGAATCTTAAAAAATATTCCCTGTAAGGGAAAGCATTGTAACCAATAGAAATGATTCAGAGGATTCAGTTCCAGAAGTATGGTAGGAAGCCTAACATTCATAGTATAGAACTGCAGATTAATTAAGCAAGCAAGATAGGACAGTAAAAGCAAATACTGTTAGCTGTTTACATAGCAGTGAAGACAAACTTCATGAATTTAACTGTAAATGTTATCTGTCTGTGGTAAAGTAGAAAAAAAGTATTTAAGAACTTCATAAGATGTGTTGGAAGAACTGAAGCAATATGTTAGTAATTCTATTTTAGAATTAACATAGCAATATTTGACAGAAATAGAGGAAAAACATTTACTGAAACAAAAATTATTTTTAATAAAGTTAATACTAAAGGTAAAAAATACCATATAGAACAGCAAGTTATTGCAGAATAGCTATGGTTGGGAAAGATCTTTAAGATCACTGAATGAAACTGTTCTCTAACTCTACCAGTGCCTCTACTACACCACATCCTTAAGGACCAAAGTTAGCACACTCATTCCCAACTGGGATTGAGGTAGATGTCAGACCAGATTTAGGACTCATCTGCCTTTATAAAGATGACTATCAACCTCAGGCAAACAAATTCATTCTTTTTTCAGGTCTCACCAGTTCTCCCTAGTGTGATCTTAGACCAGGAAAAGTACGCTACTAATCTCACTGAAAACCTAACTCCTAAAATTTCTAGCAGAAATTTTTTCCAGCACAGGAAATTTTAAGGGCTTTAATATTTATTTTCCTTAATGCAAATTCCTAAATCATCGTGACACTAGCGCTTACGTTTCATGTATTTCTTCTTGATGAAAAACCTCCCCAGTATATAATGGAAAATGCATAGACATTGAATAGTAATCTGCCCATTTTCTTAATTTAATTGTCTTGTAAGAAGTATGCTATAAAATAAGTCCCTGGAGACAGTAATTGCAAAAGACATATGGGCAAAAGTATAGAGTATGTTTTGAAATAAATCCAGTATTTGTTGTCTGGGGAACAGATACTGCACTCTGAAGTACTGAAAAATTAATTAGGAGTAATCCTTTCAGTTGTCTGTAAACTATAAACGTGACCTTTAGCAATGGCTCTAACTGATCTGTGCTCAAGTTTGTTCAAGCCAAAGCAAAGAGTTTCCTCAACGTGAATCAACACTGGGCCAGGCCCCAGCTGCTTCTGTACAGAGAACAACTATGTGACACGGGGTGAAGGCAAATGAGAAAAGTTTAGATATTGGTGGGAATTTCTGGAGCTGTAATCTGGTGTTTAACTTCATTTACAGATATTGTTTTCTGAATTACAGCTCAAGCTGCATAACTCAGTTTTTCATTCTGCAAATAGGTAACCTTGTTGCCAAAAATTAAATTGATTACAGAGTATTAGGTTTTACAGCCAGATTGGACAAAAGACCAAGCAGGGAACTGGAGGAACTTCACAATTTACTCATTATTTAGTTCTTTCCAATGCTGGCTTTTTACCAAATTGTATTCCTACAGATTCAGAGTTTAAGGGTGGCATTTTAATGTGGGATTTCTTCATTCTTTATTTTTCTTTTAAAATAAATGTTTATTTTAAAAATGTGTGTTGACTGTCTCAAGGAGGAATGACCTGAGCAATGTGGAGATACCACACTGATTAGGACACCATTTTGTGTCAGTTTTTACTGCATTTCATTCCTGCATTCATATGCAATTCTTAACTAATGCAGGTTTTTGTTACCCTAACAATGAAAATACTGGATTTCTTTGAGAAATAATTAAATTACTGGGATATCAAAGGAAATTTAGGCACCATATTTTAAATGCTAATTTAATAAATGAATTTATTATTTATTTGTATTTTGTATTGAAAGTAATTGCTATATGTTTTTTAGCACTGAAGAGCAAATTAAAAGGAAATATTTAGAATATCAAGGAAAGGAATGAGAAACTAAGAAAAAAAAAAAAAGAAAACCTCCTTACAATTAATTATTAGTTCTACATTGAAAAAAAAGCAAAAGTTGTAGATTTATAAATTGCCATGGTAAAGAACAAGTTGTAACTGATTTTCTTGTACCAGTAAAAGTTTGCACTCTGAAGGCAGCCTTTCTTATTTTTGTTCTTCATAAAGCTGATCATGCAGCTTTTGTAATGCATTTGCAATGACATCGAGGGGGATTTGTGCCTGGATAAATGGAATGATCAATCATTATTCTGAGAGATAAGTGGTATATTTTAAAATTAATTCACCCTCAACATTTTCTTAAATAGAAAGTTTAAAATCTTTTGTGCTCAAGAGATAAAAGAACTGGTGTAAGGATTATTTCTGCATAGCTGTCCCTCAAAAAGAATCAATGTTATTTCCAAATATTTTATGGAAATTTACATTATACTTCATTACAGGGTAATAAAAATGCATTGTGTAGATTAATTTCCAGGTGGAGCTGAAAGGACAAGGGGAATTTACCAGTTACCACAAAAAAAGTCGTCTGATTATCGAAAGAGAGTCTAAATGTTTTTGGTAAACACATTAGTTTGGCTGCTGGTTAAATCCATTTGTAGTATAACACAGCTATCCCAGGTACCTTCTAAATAGGAGATTCAAAGTGAACAATTGAAAAAAATTATTAAGTAAATTTTTAGTGATCTCCTAATTCTCTTCATGTATCTGTTTGATTGTAATTGACACTTTTGTGTCTTCACTTCTCTGCGTGTCTCACACATGGGTGAAGTCTTTACTTAAAATAATGAAACTGACAACAAGGGAAAATAAGGCACTTTTTCCCTTCCAAAACTTTAAAAAAACAGTTATTTACTTAATACAGCACAATTAAATAAAATCAAATCTGACTTTTTTACCAACTTTCTAATCTTCTATAAAATCAGTTGAAGTAATTGGACTAAGTAATAATGACACATTTAATTTAAAATATTTTTAGATTATCCATAATTGATTTCAAGACATTGACTGATTGCTGTAAAAAGCTTGGTTTTAAGGAGCTGACAAGCTGATGACAAGCATTAATGGATTTTGCAATAAAGAATTTGACTTTGGGAAGGAATTTTGTTAGAAGAGAATGTGTGTTTCTATCATAAAAATGCATGACAGTGAAGATGGATGCTATATCACTGAAAACACCCTGAAAACTAAGTTTGAAACTTTTTGGTAGAAAGTATAATAGCCTACTAAGCTATGAATATGAATCTGCTAAAGTACATAGACTGTTAAAATCTAAAGTAGTAGAAAGAAGGAAAAAGTACACTAGCAGATGTGCATAAGCACCCAAGTAAGCCTAAGCCAGCTCTTGGGTGCGGGCAATTTCACTGTTGTTAACTACCTAGGACATTACTGTGCTTATTTAAAGGCTTGATCATGAGTTCAGGGTTGGGCTTGCAAGGTGGTATGCTCTGGTTTTAAATAAATTCTGTTCTCTTGAAACTCCATGTGGTCAGGGCACTTTGTGATCATCTGTGAAGACAGAAGTGAATTTTTATTTTAAAAACTGTAGTTAATATTTGCTTGTATTATCTTGGTATTTCAGTTATGTCAGGAGAGTAAAAGAGAGAGAGAGAAGTTATTTTAGAGTTTTAGAAATAAAGTGGATCTGTAGAATAAATTCATAGTGTCTGAAATGGTTGTGATAAAGCTGCTTGATGATCGATGGTAAAGACAAAACAGTTCTATATTTTTTAATAGTTTCATTGGACTTGAAAGAGAAGGTCTGATCCTAGCTGCATAGAAGTATAATAACAAAAATATAGGGAAATTTATTTCATAAAGTAAAAAAATCAACACCTCCATCTGAAAATAGGTATTTGATAATAAAATTGACTGTGGTGTATGTGCACAAGACTGAGTGTCACATGATCACTGTAGCTTCTTGCCAGGGCAAATTAAAGCAGGTGAAATTTGAGGGAACTCTCTTTAGGCAGGAGAGAAACAGTCAAACATTTCTCTTTCCTAAGAACATGCAAATCCCGAATGTGATGCCATTTAGAACAGCAGTCCAGAAACAGATTGAAATTGAAAGTGTAATCTCTCAATTTATTTTTACATCTGGAAAGTAAACAATTACATATTTTAAAGAGATACAGGCTAGGTGTTCATATAGTCAGAAAGCAGTAGATGGCTTTGGATCTGCCAATTCACTGTCACAGCTGTAGCTCAGCTGTATTTCACATGCTGACATTTACTGTAAGTAGCGTATAGCGTATCACTAACTAATCTGTGCTGTAGGAATGTGTTGCAGCACATATCTTGGAGAACTTCTTATGTTCCATAGTATCAGGTAACTGCCTCAGGTTTTCTCTTTTCCTTACATACACATATTCCAGTGTCCTCTGCATTTCTGCCAAATCCATGTATCTGTATTTGTGTAAACACACACAGACGCCAGGTTTATTGGAGTAGTAACTGTCAGTCTATAGAATTAGAGTTGCTGTTCAAGCACACCAACACTGCTGTTTCATTGAAGTCCAGTCTAGTTGTTAACAATACTAGTATTGCTCTATCTGAAATTAAAATATTTCACCTGATATACCTAAGTACTGCATTTTTGTCTCTGTTGTGTTTTGGTTTTTGGGGGGTTGTTTTTTTGTTTGTTTTGTTTTTGTTTTTTTTTTAAATAACAACCTTGCACTGGTAAGCCTGTCTCTGCCCTTAAGGCACTCAATTCTTGATTCCACAGCATATAGCAGAAATTCCATGTTCTTTGATTCTTTATTTTCTGCTACTGAATTTCAGTCCATTTTGATTGACATGATTCTGGACATTGCCCAGCTCTGTTTTTCTGATATTTCAGTCTCCCTCTGTCTTGCAGTGAGCTCAGTTTCTTTTGTCATCATTTGACTTCTGTGGTGTAAACTGTTTATGCAAAGGTCATTAATGCCTCCTGTCCCAGGACCACTTTTAAAAAGTGACTCAAGCAACTTGACTATCAGCAAGTGATTCACTTTCATCACACTAATTGACATTTCCCCTTGTTCTTACTAGTCTTGTGACTTTTAATGAATTCCTATTTTTCTCAGGTTTGACTTCCATTAAACTTGCTTTTTTTGTAGCTGCCTTCTGCTGCTGAATTCTAGTCAGCCAGAGCTTAGGTACTTGAGGCACTGTCAAATGCTGACATACAGAGAGACTAAATCCATTTCATTTCTTTGTCTAGAAGTTCAGTTATCGTCTCAGAGGAGGATATGAGGCTAATCTAGTGCAATCTTCTTTTTGCAAACTCATGATTCATTTTGTTCCATTTTCCACTTACCTCTATATTTGAAAGTCTAAAACTGAGGCTATATAACAAAACAAATCCAATAAGAAAAATGAAGTGGAGAAATAACTTTAGATATTTCAGTTGCAGATATGGCACTAGAAGACTCTACATATTCTAACTTCAGGCTTCTAAATGTGTGTGACATCCCGTATGTACTATAATGTAGCAGTTAAAACTAAGGCATAGCTTTAATCTGATATTCCCTTTGATTCCTGTGGTATACCAAAAAGACAGAGAAGCCAAGTTAATGCTGTTCTCTTTCCTCTTTCAGTAGTTAGGATGTGGGGGCTTTTTAGATTTCGCAGTTTGTTTGTGTGTCAAACAAGTCAATCTGCTGTATAGTCACTTATCTGTCTTCATTTCTATCACTCATAAAGGGCTGATAAGAATTTTCTTCTGAGTACAGGTTGCCTTAGAATATTTGCCATGCCAGTAATCTGTTAAGTCACTCCTAAATATGACTGCTATTGAGTGGATATCAAACAAATATAATTAGATATTGAGACTGTTTAGGAAGTTAGAAATTAAGCAAACAAAACGCTTTACAAGTTTTTAACTATGTTGCAAATAGTGGAATTATTTCGGTTGGAAAAGACCTTTAAGATCATCGAGTCTAACCATTAACTTTGCACAATCAAATCCATTACTAAACCATGTTCCTAAGTGCAACATCTAGACATCTTTTAAATACCTCCAGTGATGGTGACTCAGCCTCTCCCATGGACAGACTGTTCCAGTGCTTGAAAACACTTTTGGTAAAGAAATATTTCCTAATGTCCAATCTAACCCCCCTCTGATCCAACCTGAAGCCATTTCCTCTTGTTCTATCACTTGTTACTTGAGAGACAAGACCCAAAATACTCTTTTCAGGTAGCTTTAGAGAGTGATAAAGGTCTCCCTTGAGCCTCCTTTTCTCCAGACTAAACAAACCCCAATTCCCTCAGCTTCTCATAGTAATTGTTCTTCACCAGCTTCACTGCCCAACTTTGGAAACATTCCAGGACCTCACCGTTTTTCTTGTAATGAGGGGCCCAAAACTGAACACAATATTCAAAGTGCTGCCTCACCAGTGCCAAGTACTCTTATTTCATGGTCACTGTGCCCAAGATGGCCTCTAACCACCACATCACCCACAATTCCTACTCTGTTCATGAACAACAGGTCCAATGGTGCACCTTCCCTAGTTGGCTCTGTCACCAGCTGTGTCAGGAAGTTGTCTTCCACATGCTCCAGGAACCTCCTGGACTTTTTCCTCTTTGCTATATTGTGTTTCCAGCAGACATCTGGGAAGTTGAAGTTCCCTATGAGAATAAGTGCTAGGGATTGTGGGGCTTCTCCCAGCTACTTATGGAATAGTTTGTCCACATCCCAGTTGGATGACCTATAACAGACTCGTGCCATAATATCAACCCTGTTGGTCTTTCCCCGGATTCTTACCCATAAACACTCAACCCTATCATTACCATCATGAAGTTCTAGACAGTTAAAGCAATGTCTGTTTTGTTTAAAATTGACTGATACTGTGGTATATCCTAATGATTAAAAAAAAAATTAAAAAAAAAAATAAATAAATAAATAAAAAAAAGAAGACACTATGCCAAAATTAGCCCAATGTTAAGTTGATTTGTAAGTAAGTAAAGCAAGTTGGTTAGAAAATAAAGCAATTTATATTAAAAGTGTGGGTTTTTTGCCTGGGTGTTAAAACAAAAAAAAATATAGAAGTGCAACTGCTTCAACAAGGTTTGAGAGATAGGAGAGCTTTCATTTTCCAAGATGCTTCAGTCTCTACCATGAAGGAGAAAGTGAAGTCTGGTTAACTAACTGCACCTTTTCATTTTGATAGTTCTAAACATGCTTATTTTACAAAAATCAATTAGGAAGGTATTGATTTAATTTGAATGAAAGTGGAAACAAATAAATTAGCTGCTACTTATCAGTTCTTTTCAGCATTAAGCAGTCAGGCTTTATAGAGAGGAACAGTAGCTTTTTTCCTCACTTCTTCTTTAAGGCAAGTACTGAAAGTCAGTTAATGCTGACAGTTTGCAAACGTACTTAAAAACCTGTTTAATATATGCCCTAGTTTGAAGATGAAAGTGAGCTGTCAGTGCTGGCTTTTTTTTTTGGTGCTTCTTTAAATTTTTTAAAAATTATTTATTTATTTCCTCCCCCTCCAGTCAATACTTGATAGCCCTTGGGAAAAAAAGAAGCTTTTAGATGCTAATGTTCTTTAATGCTTGTTTTTTTTACCTTGGTAAGTCTTGTCCAGAAATGGGTGGGATTTTAGACAGCTACAGTACACTAAGCATTGATCTGCTTAAAAGGGCATCATCTGGTATTCTAGAAGAACTTTGAGGAACTGTGTTTCTAGTTAAAATTATATTCTACTTTCCATTGCCATTCAATCTTAGTGTAACACAGGGCACTGTGTGCAGAGTACAAGGACACAGCAGCGCCTGTATGGAGAGTGATAACCCTCAGTTCTTGTACAAGTTGGAAGGTAAAGGATATACTGAACTGGGGAAGAGGGACCAAAAAAATACTCTTTCTTTACTAGGGGGAGATGTGTGATTATTAAATTCATTAATCTGCCTGGGTGCTCTGACACTGTGCTAATTTGGGTAACAAGACAAGCAGTGTGTGTGTGAGTGCATTAATGATCGATCCCTATTCCCACTGAATTAGCACATTTCCCGAATATCTCCAACGTCTATGCTGCCTGTGCCAGTGCAGGTACGAAATAGAGAAACATGGTGGTCACCAGAGCCACCAGGATCAGAATATGGCCTTGCTCCATCTGCCTTTGTTGCTCCCTGTCTCCTCAGCACCTGGCCACTGCCTGGGTGGGCAGCCAGGGACAGCCTGCTGCAGCACCCTGACCCATGCCCACCACCCTTTCCCAGCAAGGGCAGAAGAAAAATAATAGCTGCTGAAAAGTCAAATGGAGTAACAGGGAGTAAAAAGACAGGAGAGCCAAAACTGTATTTTATTAATTCTCAGTACAGTTTTTAAGCAGCAAGTTAAAACTGAGGAGCTGGTTGTCAGCATTTCAGTGGTTGTGATTGGAAACTTTCTTCACTTTCTTGACCTACTTAGTAGTGAAGATTTATGTGTCCATTCACAGCTAGTATCTCATCTTCTTTTTAAGAAGAAAATGTAAGATTGCTCTCTTTATTTTTAGACGTTGTTATTGTAGATCAATGGAAAGAAAAAAAAATAGCTCTGAAATGTTTGTGTCGTATTAACCTTTTATCAGTTTGTCTTATAGCTACTTCTTGCTTTCTACTTGTTTAAAGAAGGCTTGCAATACTGTGTAAGGCTGGAGAGAGATGTACAGGTTATGCTTAAAAACCCAACAAAAAACCCCGTACAACTATTGTAATATCTTAAATCCCAGTTGTACAATTATTTGTACATATATTTAACTTTAAGCTTGAAATGACCGTGAAACTGAAGCTCCTGCTATTAGCAGTTTTGTCTGCTGTATCTTAAATCTACTGTATATGAGGGAGTAGCAGTCACATTTGGTAAACCATTACCACGTTTTGTAAAGGATTCATAAAGATATATCCAAGAGTAAGGAATGTTTGACAAGGACAATATCATTAGAAGTACTCCCTAAAAATGGAAGCCCCATAGCAGAGTTTTATGCTTTGATGTTGGGGTATCTGTCTGTCTATTTTTAAATATACTTATGCCAGTTTATCAACTCAAAAATACCACTTCATAATCTAGACCTGGGAAAACAGCTCAATAAAGTGATACTTTGTTAATTAGAATCAAATTCACTCTTAAGAGTAAATGGACCTCGTATCAACCTCAGGTTATTTAGGAAGAATGTAATTTCTATTCTGCTAATTCATTGTCTATGCAGAGAGGTAAAGATATGAACCAAAGTCAAGATTTCTTTCAGAAATCTATCAGATGATGACTTAAAGATCTGGAGAGAACCACAGAACCAGAAATATTTGCTTAGCATTGTTCATGTTTAAAAATTTGCTGTTGCTATTCTGAACTTGTCCAGCTTCATCTTGCTATCGTTATGTGTTTTCTTTTGCTGCATTGATACCTGCCTGATATTACTGGTTTCTTTTAACATGGGTACTTTCAAACAGTAATTTCCTTTTAACCTCCTCCTACCAGCCTAGATAAAATAGCAAGCAATCAAAAATGGTCAAAATAAGACAAGTTTCCAACTTTGTCTTTTGTCATGAATGAGACTCAGCTAGGTCAGGAGTTCCCAGCCTGTAATTTTAAAGATGTTGCTTTTTAGAGTGGAAGTTGCTGCCTGACACTTTTTCCCCCTTGTGTGATAAAAATTTAGTCAGTTTTTGTCACAGGACTGTGCATATCCAGTCATGATAATATGATCAGAGTGCGTATTTGTTCATGTAAGGACATGATTACATTTTTCCTTATATGATGCCTCCATCATGTGAATGATAGTGACACTTCCATGTCACTTAATATGTGTATTTTTTAAAATGCTATGATCTTTGCAATTCAACTTAGAAAATGGCATTGCTATGCTACTGCTGTTTGTGGAAAAAAAACAAAACAAAACAAACGGTAAAGGACTTACGCAGAAAACCAGAAAAAAATTGAGGTTTGTGTTAGTCTCATATTCAGTTAATTTGAGACAATTCAAAAATATTGCGTAAGGCAATATTTCTTCTCTGTATGGTGGTCTGTTTTAGATAAATACCAATCCCTGTATTCCAAACATGTTTCTGGAAGGAGACTGAAAACAGAAGAAAGTTTTGAATAAAACTTCCTACTGACTTCCGCAGCATAGGGTCAAAGTCTCAATGTTTATGAAAATCATTAAATTCATTACTATTTGCATCAATCCTTCCATTTCATTTATTTTTATAGATAACTAGTATTCAATGAATATGGAACAATCACTTTTCTAAAACTCTTTAAGTATAACCATTGTTCAATATTTCCACAAACCTATTTTCTTGCAGTATAAAAATAACTGTTCCCATCCTCTGGAAAGGCAAAATAAAATGGGAAGAGTAAGAAGAGAATACCTACATTTATCATTGTATTATTACTTTTTATTTAAAGATAAAAAAAACCCTGAATAATTATAATTAGGTTCTGGTTTTTTTTTCATTAACATTTCCAAGCTTGGATTCAGGTCCAGTGTTTTGTGTAATTGCAACTGAACTGAAGACTATTTTAGTTTATTTTACAGTCCATGCCTTAGATGTTATGTCAGTTTGTATTATCACACTGAACATTTGCAACTTGTTTTCTGTATACAGACTCAGGACTTTTTAATTAATTGGGAGCAAACCAGCAAATACCTGACAAATATTTTAGAGCAAATTATTGTGAAATCACTGTTTTGGAGGTGAGCGTTAAGGAAAGGGAGCAGTGGGGACAATAATCTATTTGGCAGTATAACTCATTCTGTTTGGAAACTGTATTGGTGTTTCGAGTGATTATCAGCATGTCTGAGAGAACAATTTACACTGATCTTAATAGTCAATTTAATTGAATTAAGCCTCATCAGTGAGATGTATTTTAAAAGGTTTTGTTTTACTGCAGACTCAACTATTGCTGTAAATGTGATTATGTAGACTTCACAATCTAAGCAATATGGGGCATCATACATATGTGAGACAACTTGAAAAAAATTGATTGAGCAAAGTTGTGCAGTGTTGTCCAGGATGGGTCAGTAATGTGCTGTTGGAGATGTACTTACTACTTTCTGGAGGTTTTTAATTTGGGGCTGTGGGTTTGGGTTTTTTTATACTATGCCAGGAATATATTCTGAAGTGAATACACATTTCCTGAATGTGAATAGATGTTTTTGCTGTTTCAGTAGTATTTTTTTCTTCTTTAGTAAATAAGTTTGACAGAATAGGCTTTACTAAAAATGGAATATGGAATAGAAAACGAATAAGACTTTCAAGCAAATAAAAATCAGAAGACAAGGAGGTAAAACAAAGGCCAGAAATCAGGAAAGGAATTTAGAGGTCTAAATTTCCAGTGAAATACAGCCAAAAAAAAAAAAGTTTTACACTGAAGGTTAGGGAAAATCTGATATTCTTTCCTTGATTCAGGTGTACTGGATGTACACCTTGCTCATGTTTCCTAACCAGCACAGGGAGCTCTGGTAATGAGGTCCAGACTTCAAGACTTCCCAAGGATGTAAACAGCATGCGCCCATCTTTGTGAAGGACTTAGTTTAAAACTCATGTTGCCAGGGCTATTCAGTTGAAAGCAAACACTAATGTAGTCAGAGACTGACCAAATACCCTCGTGCTTGTCTTAGTTGTCATAAGAAACTACTCAAAGGAAAGCAGTGCTTCTGAGAGACAGTGTGGGAAGGATAGAGTATCACAGATTTTTTGAGGAGTGTGGAGGCTGAGATGGTGGTTTTGCTCAGAAGCTGCCCCAGATGTTTCCTTGAAACACTGAAATGGAAAAATAAATATTACTGAATCAAAAGTTAAGGAAGAAAATGTGCAGGTGAAGAGAGCAATAGTAAGAACTGCCCTGCACCATTCTGGGGAACTCTGCTAGAGACCTCTGCTGCTGCTGAGGATACATGTGGAAACAGAAAAGCCTCACAAGAGAAAGCAAGGGCTGAGATATCTTGTAATAATTTTTCCTGTACAGCTTGCCTAATTACAACATTATCCAAACTTCATGCAAACATTAATTTAGAGCAAATTTGGATTATAAAACTCACTGAAACTGTGGGTTTTAAAACTATCAGAAATCATTACATCCAGCAAACTATATTTATATCTTCTGATTTTCTGACAGTTGTCTGTAGGTAAGGTTGTCTTTTTTGCTAGCTCAGTACCCTGGGAAGTCTTGGCTGTTTTTTGAGTGGGTTTGCATGGAGATAAGGATTTAATAACGTTTCCTTTACTTTATCACAACACCAACTGACAACTCGACAAGCTTCAGTACATTATGCTATATTTGATAATATCTTTAGTTCCTATGTGCACAGTTTAAATTCAATATGTATGGTCTTCCAGGGCAGAAACTGATTTTTATCTTCATTCAACCAAGTAGTCATCATACTGCTATAGTAATGCAGTCCTTGAGTATTCTGGAGAAACTGAGTCAAGATGCATGTAATTATAATGATGAAGTAATTTGGGGAGGAATTAGGATCTAACAGGTCTTTATACCTTAAATTTTAGGTATATTACTCCTGAGAACAGCCCTGACATCAAAAATTTATTTTTCATATACTTAGACATTAGTTTTTAGGCAGATTACAGTGGGCAGTGCAGTAATGACTCACTGACACACAATAGATGTTATCCTCTAATTTTTGATGGATAAAAACCTTAGCAACAGATAGGTGGGCTTTGATTTATTTTATTTATTTATTTATGTAATGCTTTATTATAACTATGTCAAATCTTTCACTCTTTGATTTCTGGACCTAATGAGGCAGTTCTTTACTATCACAAAGAAGACAGGAGATTGAATAGACATGTTTGGGCAAGACTTACATACAGTCACCAGGTATCCCAGCTGTGAATGTGTAAAGGAATTGAAAATGGAGAAATTACAGCCACCTGATGTAGGGAGTTACATTTTTGGGTCACTTGAGATGTTTTCAGGGACTGCAAGTATGATGCAGCAGTAATGATCTTCTATTTTATTTTTGTATACTCCTTTTTGGAAAAAAAAAAGTCAAAATATTATTATAGTTTGTAACTTTTAAGAAAACACTGTTTTAAAAGCTGTGTGCTTCGTTGGCAGGCTGCTATCACTTGATAACACTGTCAAGAAAAAGTGTAATACAGAAGTACAAAAATGGGGGAGCACATTGACAAAAATAGAATTTTGTGGTTAAAAAAATGTATATACACCCACCATAATATCCTGGAATATAAGAATATATTAAAATTCTGTGTATTTCCACATGCTTGTTTATATATCAAGTATACAGAAGTGTGGGAATACAGAATAGCTGTGTTTGTATACATTTATAAGAAAGTATGCAGACATGCTTTGAGTGCTTAGCAAGCAAAGAGCTATCCTCCTCTATAATGTGACACTAAATAAAGCAGATGTTGACTTTTGAACTTGAAGCAAAATCAATTTCCACTGGAGTTTTGTCTTTGACCTCAGTGGAGTCATGATTTTGGTGGTGATTTTATCAATTTATTCTTTCTGAAATCCTTTGTGGTTTATGTTAGGGATGGGGGTGTGTGTGTGCTTTGTTTTGTTTTGTTTTTGGTTGGTTGGTTGGTTGGTTTTGTTTTTGTTATTTATTGTTGTGTTTTCTTTGTCTGCTGTTTGTTTTTGTGGGTTTTTTTGGTTTGGTTTGGTTTTGTTGGTTTTTAGTTGGTTAGTTGTTTTTTTGTTAGTTTTTTTTTAATGCCTCTGCTCTAGCTATTCTTTTTCTAATCCCAGATTATCAAAAATCTCTTCAGCCTTTAGAAAATGTGTATCTCTCTGTATAAAGTTCATTCAGTAGTAACAGCTCGCAATTATAGATGTATATACCAGATTTCCTTGTAGAAGGCTCCTTCTCATAAGCAGTTTGTAAGTCCTACACTCTGTATAAACTCTGTTTTTTTCTTCCAAAAAACGTACAAGTTTCTCCCCCGTGTTCCAAATTACTTAGGGTGACAAAGATTATCAAGATCTCTGCTCTGATATCAAACCACCTATGTGTTGTTTTTCTTTTTTTTTATTTTTCAATGGCTGAGTTGCCTGTAACAGCATCCAGTTCCTCGCTGGTTTTATGGCACAGCTGCTCCATGTACCACCCTCCTTTCCCAAGTCAAACCCCAGGGGTTAGTGGAGAGCAGAGGATTCAAATATGTGTGGTAAGCAGAAAGAAAAGACTGTGGTAAGCATGGCAAGGTGAGAAGCCAGTGAGAGTATTTGGGTAGGATGGGAGAGATGATCTTTGAGTGCTCTGGGCAGGTCTTCCAGCCCACGATGTGGACAGAGTTCAGAGAACAAAGGTATGTATCCCTAACAAATATCTCCCCAAAGCTAGGGTTCCATACAGGGGAAGAGTCCAAAGATAAACTGTGGGATATGATTTTTAGGCTTACTTTTCTCATCAGATAATTTGTGGCTATATTTCATGCATGACATGAAGGGTTGTGTGTCACAGAGAAGTCTTATGGTACTTTGGATGTGAGGAAGAAAAAAAAAGTTGTGGACCTTCTTCTCATTAATACCGATTGCTTAGATTGTAACACTTCTTTTAAAAAGACATTACCTCCTTTTGCAGAAAGTACTTAATTCTTGAATAGCAATAACTTTGTATAGGTGTAAATGAACCTAAGCAGAGGTGCTTAAACATTTACGGGTGCTATTGGTTAAACAAGCTAAAGATTCCAGTTAATACTGTACCTAGAAAGAGATGCACCCATCCTGTGGAGTTTAGGGAAAAAAAAAGAACAGAAAAGCTTTTGCCGAATGCCAAAAAAACCCATAAATGCTGAAAAGTAACAGTTTTTGTGAAATTAGTATTTTAAAAAACTTTTTGCTAGATAAGACCTGTCCTTACATTCCTGCGGTGCAGACAGATGAGTAGAGATGAAACCAACTGCCCTTTGCAGTGCATGTCTACTGTCTCACAGAGTGATAGAAAACAATTTCTGTAAGGAGTAGATTGCATTGAAAATTGCTATTTCTTCTTCTCAGCTGAAATTAAGAAATTGAACAATGTGCTCTGGCTTGTGATAGACTCCTCTATACTCTCTAACCATTATTTCCTTGTGAATTATTAATTTATGTAACTGAATTGTTACTCTTAAAAAAATATATATATTGCTTGCCTGCTTTTCATGCTTATGTCATTTGTCAAAGTTACGTAGATCTTCGGAACAGACACTGTCTCTAATCCTGTGTTTCTACAATACTTGTTTCTCCAGGACATGGGTGTGACAGCAGTCTCCATGTTATCAGAGTGACAAAGAGTAAATAGCTGTATTATATGGAGATAATAATAGCATCCCTATTTGTAATTGCTCACTAACATTGTTTCTGTGTTATGCTAATGCTGAAATAAGTTTATCATCTGATACATGTTCAGTCATGCATGGTTTGTGCTCGTCAAGATTTAGGGTCAGGACTAAATGCTAGGCCTATAGCAGATGCTCTGTTAAGCTCTCTCCCCCTCCAAAGTGGAAGAGAAGGGGAATAAGGGAGAGAGACTTAATGGTTAGAAAAAGAAGGTAGAACTACTTTAATGAAAGTAATAATAATAATGGAATATACACAAATATATACAAACCCAGTACTAAACCCAACCCTCCCTGATGGCAATTATGTCACCATCACCACTGATGCTGAGGAGCAGGCACTGGGGAAGTCCCAGGCTGTACTCAGCAGCCGGTGGGAATGGGGTTCAGGAGCTGGGGTCTGGTGCTGCATTCAGGAACAGACAGATTAGTATCGAAGGCAGAACATGGTTCTTGGACAACAGCCATTGAAGAAGAGGACTTGAGACCCTTGTAATCCCTCAGCTTTATACCGAGCACAAGGTATATGAGATGGAATGCCTCCCTGGTCAATTTAGGTTCACCTGTCTTGTCTGCTTCTTCTCACAGGTGCAGCCTTTTTCTTTCTGCACCCCTCAATGTGGTAGATTAGAACCAGCAGTGACCTTGGTCTGCAGAACAATCCCTGGTGCTAACTCAGGTGTTACCACTGCCAGAAGCAGACACTGTCTGTGAAAACTGGCTGCTAATTTCAGACAGTGAGTTAGAAGAACTGTGCTGCAAAGTAAAATCACTGAACAGAATTAGTTCTGTTCTCACTCAAACCAAGGTACCCCTGAATTTTGTTTGGGAAACAGGTGAAAGAAAGAAAACATGAAACCAACCCCTTCTGCTCATAAAGGAGGTTTGAAGTTGCATCTCTGAGCCTTCCAGAAGTGCAGCAAGATGTTATTCTGGTGTGAGATGCGCTTCAAACCTGCTATAGGCACCAAAGAATTCCCCATACCATAAACAGTATGGAGAACAGACCTAGATACTCTATTATCTTCTGCCATCTTTCCATGACTGACTGAATAGTTCAAATGGCTTAATCAAACATGTTGAACTGAAAGCTACTTTCAAGTAACTTTCTAGGCTATTGTCCTAAAGGTTCTAAGCCTTGATTCAGAGTACAGCCATGAATAGGATATGAAAGAAGAACTTTAGTTTCAGTTGAATGGGTTGTTGCAGCAAATGAAGAGAGGCTGAGTATATTTCTTCGGGTGACAAAAATAAAGTATAGCAAAGTTAAGTTCAAGCTGGAGCCTACTTGAATTTTTTATACTTTTATTTCCTTGCAGTTGAAATGGAAAAAAAAAAAAGTTTAGTAACTTGAACAGACCCATTTATGAATATTTATAGTATATATGCTACAGCCTTTCAACTATGTATGGCAGTTTTATTATGAAAAGTGGAATGGGTTGTAGATAACATACCCTGCTCTGTAGGGGAAGAATGTATTTTTCTGAGCATTCTGTGTTTTGAGGTGGTGCAAAAAGTAACATATCTATATCTAAATGACCGTTGTATTTAATATTTCTTTTGCATGTTTTTGGAAAAAAAAGTAAATCTTGAGAAAGAAGCAAATTTTTACTAATGAACACTACTGAGATTTTAGCAGGACAAAGTAGCTGGATCTTTCCAGCAACAGTGATGCTACTTTCAATACAGAATGCAAGGAGAGGAAGGAGTTGTGGTTGACCATGGTAAATGTGTGGGAGGCCACTTTAAGTTCAGAGAGAACAGTAATATTCAGACTGTTCCTTCAGAAGCATCTCTGTACTAAGCTTCTCTGCTGAAAACAGAGAAGAATGGACCTTTGCTTTTTTTTAGGATGCTACTATATAGTTTGACTTTATTTATTTTCTTTAATTTTGATTGAATCTGCTGTCAAATGAAAAGGTTAATATTACCTTTTTTTAAAATCTACACATATTCCAAGGTTTTGGGATTTAAAATACAGTATCACACTAACCCAGAATGGAGTTGTCCTAAGTATTTACTTATTTACTAACTACATATCTCCTGTCTCTTTACTGTCATGGTTTTATGCTGTACTATGCCTGACAGACAGGCTCTATAGCCCAGTTGAAATATTAGTATTAATCTTTCCTCGATCAGTGGCTTGCTCACTGCTTTCTCTCAACAGATGTCTAAAATACCCTAGCCTGTCAGCTAGTAAAGGAACTTGGGAATTCATTCTGATGAAGTCTCTAAATTTAGATTAGAAGAGTTTTACATGAGAATAACAGTAAATAATATAATAATCAGGTTAACTGGAATAATCAGGAGAAAAATATAGAGGAAAGAGAAAAATTTGTCCACACCACCCACCCTAGTTATATAAAAAAAAAATAAAAATAACCAAACAACCCAACATCCAAACAACCCTTTCAGGCTTAAAGCAAGCATGTTTGTTGAAAGACCGAAGATGGATTTAAAGTTGGCTATGGCAATATGTGTTGTACATCTTCCTCTCCTTTTAGTTTATAAGGAGGGGAAGGGAATCGTACCTCTTCTGTTTTATTTGCTGCCTAGAATTAGCAAAGAATATACTGCAGATGGAAATATGCTGTCATATATGAAAGAGATGTAAGCTGGTTTTCTGGAAAGAATACACAAAGAAGACCGCATAGAAAAGCAGTTACTATTTGATGAAGCAGCCTTTTTTTCTTAGGGACTTTAAGCCTATTTGAATAGGATTGTAAAAGCAGGAAGAATAATCTCTCTCACACACAGCCGTATGCTGTACTTCAGCATTGGAACAAAACCACAAGTGTTTACAACATGTTTCTCCCTTGCCCTGTTCCCCCAGAGCACTGCTGCTCTGCTGCTGCACCCTGCCCTCCAGAAAGCTCAGGTGAAAGAAAAGGGCCGACACTGCTGGGGAAACTAAGATTACTGATTAGGAGAGAACATAATCAGGTAGATTGAGCCTGTGTAGGGAGAAACCATTTCAGCGAGGAGGGAGGGAGTGCAGCACATGCAGGCTGCCTACCTTGGGAGAGCACCTTGCTGTTGTTTAAGAAAACAAAATTGGCCATAATTCTCCTGTCAGCTTCTGAGAAGAGGATGCTCTTTTTGTGCCCGTGAAGCTGGAGGGTGATTGCGTGAGTGTGTCACCTCTACCTGGCAATGAGTCTCCCTCCAGGTTTCTCCTACTTCAGAGAATGTGTTAGAGAGAAGTACCCACGGGGAAATCAACTAACCGCTTCCCCACGAAGGTAGCGAGACACTGCGGTGCCGGCAATGCCTGGGGATGCCTCGGGTGAGTACCGGCTGTAAATGAATACAAGGAATATTCAAGAGTGAAGAGCAGCAGCACTGCAACCTTAAAGACAGCATTTAGGTCAGTCGGCTCCCGGGATCTCTGTGGCTGGATGGGGTGCTGCTTGCAGCGTACAGGGGGTTGTGGGAAGTTCTTCTGAAAGGACTCCAAAGTTCAGGGCAAATGGGGCTTCTGGGAGGGGACTGACCCCGTGGCAGCTCCAGCTCCATTCTGCCACATATCCATGCCTTGCGTAACTTTATTTTAAAATCTGATTCAAAATTGGTTGGAGAGTATCAACAGGGTGTTGATACAGAAGGAAAACCAAATAAATATTATTCACCCCCCGAAGATGGACGGTGCAGTGTGTTTAAATGACAATCCTGAGTGTTTGCACAGCTGTAGGTAATAGATGTTAGCAGACCAAAGATTTAGTTGCTTTGCTAAATGAACTTCTCAGTATAAAACCAGCAGAAAGTTATAAAGTTTACTGCAAATAGATTTGGACATGGTTAAATGAATTACTCAACTGATGATATAGAAATAGCTTGGAAACTGGGCCATCAGGTGAAAACAATCTTACATGCAGGCTAGGGTAATTGCATAGACTTGTCTGCAGAGGATTGATTATGAAAAGTAGCTAAAATAACTTCATATCTTTCTAGCCATTTGAAAATAAATCTTGAGAGAATATTTGAGTGTATATATGTAAAACAATGCTCTGCCAGGGACTAAAAAAAACCAAACCATAATGCTAGCTTCTGTTATAAATAGGTTCCCTGATGCATTGTAATAAGTTTTATTCCATTCTTCCTCCTAAGCATGGAGGGAGAATATGTATTTTGTCTGAAACAAGTGGAATTTTTTGTCTCATGCAGGAAAAACCCAAAAATTTTTGTAGTGGTTTAAAACTGAAGTATCTTCAGTGTATTTCTAAATTAAACTTATTTTCTCTTCCTATATTTTGCATCCCTTCCTAACTTAGAGGTATAAAATAATGATTGCTCCATCTTAAGAATGTGTAGTATTGTCAACTTGGAGTGATTAAAATACCATTTTCTGTTATCAAATGGCTTTTATTAATTTTCTCTCAAAAAATATTTTGGTTTTATTTCTATTTCAGCATTGGGCTTTATTCATGACACATTTCTCTGGAAACTACAGAGGCCAGTTAATGGTTTATGAGTTCAAGCTGAGCTGAATATAGCTAAGCTCTGTCTTGCTTGACATTTCATCAAAAGCTGTGTTGATTTGCAATGTTTACGGACCTATTTATTGAACCTTCACAGCTTGAACTATGCCACCGAGCTTGTTGACATTGCTGAGTTTATCTCCTTGTGCTTGTGCAATCTCAGAAGAAAAGTTTAGAGCAAGTGAGTTATAACAAACTTGTCACAGTTCATAAAATATGCAGTTAGGACAATTAAGTTGATCTTCCTGTTCATTGACCACGATACATTAGAGAAATCTGAGTAGGCTAACACAATCTCATCTGAGTAGGCTAACACAATCTCATCTGAGTAGGCTAACGCAATCGCATATGGGTAGGTGAGCATGTGTCCTTCTCTGTGATATTAACTTTCAGATTTGGCTGTAGCATCTTATGGGCTTTAAAAAGCAGCTCATAAAAAGAACAAGTATTTTCAGTTTGTAAGACTAGTTATATTTGAAACCAAAATTTGTTGGCTTTGCAGCAGGAATTAACAATTATCTTACTTCCATAGAGATCTTATTTTGTGAGCAGTGGCATATTTATTGAATAATCAAGTGACAAATCGGATCAGAGGCCCATAAATACCTAAAAAAAATCACTCAGCTTTTAATGGCGAGAGCATCACACGCTTTGTGCTACTCTCCAGAATATCCTGTCTGCGTAACCCCTCTTTTTAGGCAATAAAATAAGATCTATCTTGCTCTATATTCTACTACTATTACTGGATCAATAGTGTACATTATCATGGCTTCAGACACTTCTGTGTGTAACTTGAACTAAAATAGATCAAAGATAGTGCAACTGCCTGGCACCTCTGCAAAAGCAACAGAAAACTATGTGCCATTTATTCAACACTAGTAAAATGCACCATTTAATAAGAAATGGATTCTTTTTTGTTTGGTTGTGGTTTTTTTTCGGGTTGCAAAGGAAGCTGTTTTGCCATGTGAACATTTTCATAGCTACCATTAACTGGTTTAACATAGTTGTACATTTTTCTTTTAGTACTGTGAGTATGCAGCCAGCTATAAACACCCAAAAGGGAAATCAGATATAAAAAAAAAAAAAACAAGAAAAAAAAAGGGAAAAAAAAAAAAAAAGAAAGTTGGTGAGTTTTTCTTTGTAGTTGAATGGTCTTTGATTTGGCTTCTAGTTCTTTTTCAAAAATGAATGAAGAGTTTATGCTTTTCAAATAAAAAGTAATTGCTTATTGATTGTTGAATGCAAATTTTGTTCTAAGGGTACAATAAAAAACTCCACTTATTGGAATATGCTGAGGGGGAAATACTTGCTTTGCTTAACTATTGCTATGTAATGTAGCCTCCTTAATTATCTGGGTAGACTTACTAGGGTCAAATATCTAGATAATAGAGAGCAATAAGCTCTTTCAGGAAGCAAGTCCAAGCAAGAAATTAACATTGGTGTCTTGTTTCCTCAACTGCCTGTGCATTAGCAGATTAGCCTCCTAACTTAAATGCTTAAATTTGGATAGTGAGGGAAGTGCCAATTTATTTATTAGACCCTTTTTATGAATGGCTTCAAGGTATTGCCCTCTGATTAAAACACACTTATGTAAGTAGATGCAGAAAAAAAAAATCACTTGGCCCTCTTTGTTACAGATAAATTCTTAACTCTATGGAAAATATACTTTGGAGAGATCATTTAAATTAACAAGGATTCATTATCAGAAATTCTGAAGTTAATGGTGTTCTATGTTCATGGGGAGATCAGCTGAAGTCAGTCTAGGGGATTTTACAGAAATCCAGAACTGCTTGAAAGATCTTAAAATATTTTAGTATATTTCATAGGATTGTATCTTTCATAATGATATTTACTATTTTAATTACTTCCTATCCCTCAAGCTGCTCTCTTCCTATCTAATTTGTGAGTTTGGCTTGTCAGTTTTTTTCTCTTATAATAGCAACATCTTCTAGTTTATTTTAATTTCTACATGAGAATCCACCAAGAAGAGAGGCAAATGGGCTTTAAGTGTCTTCAGTCTGTGCTGACTCTCATACAGGACATTGATCAGTGTAGTTCTTAATCTGACAGTCATTAGACAGTAGGACCATTTTTTTTTCTGCCTGAAGTTAAGTCTTGTGAACGTACTGGAAAGTATTTGGATTAAGGGCAGTATCAGATTCCAACTGAAATGTCTAGCAATATAAAAATATGCTCAAGCACTCCACATACGTGGTATGTGTAACATTGAACAAGATAAAAGATAGACAGTCCCACAAAATAAATAAATTGGGGGGAAAAATATGGCTTTTTCTTTTTACTGTATTCTGAATGGAATGAAGAATTTATTAAAATTTCTACCTTACTTAAATTTTATTAAACCCATCTTAGGTCATCAGTGTTTATCATAAACATCTAATTCTCAGATGCGCTGTTCCGATTTGCTCACAATTCAGCCCTTCATTTTGTCAGATATTTGTTATGTTCAGTAACCACAATTATTTTGTGGAGGATGGAGGGTATCCCTTTTAATA
>JANHFX010012982.1:52057-80578 GCA_027560015.1 Chloroceryle amazona | reverse complement strand
GAAATTATTGGATAAGGGGGATAAGTAGGTTTCTTGAGGCAAATGTATAAGAAAATTATCAAAATAAATAATTGAAGGTAGGTTTCTCTGATTACCTCCATGTTATAGCAAGAGCAGAAAGTACAATAAATTTCAAAACTAAACCAATAATTTTTCTAATTATTTGGACATAGATACCTACGTTCAAGTAAGTTGCCATCATGCCAGTTTTAGATCACTGTAGTAAATAAAGGCACATGTTACATTTTTTACAGTATTTAAAATACAAACACTTCAGGCAGAGGTGCTTCTTTCTGCTTGTTTTATATTGTCTAGATCAGTAGACACCAAGCTCCCTAAGTGTAAGTTGGAAGTGAAAATATTATGAATAAGATACAATTTAAAAAAGAATAGCTGTCTCAAAATTCTGGTTCAGATAAACTAATACGGCTAAGATAGGCTGTGAAAACTTGACTGCAATATATAAAATATATGATTTTCCAGGCAACCTGGTTGTGAATCTTCTGCTGACTAGCTGAAGCATAGAAGATTCATTAATTTGTTTGATGAGATTTTTTTTTTTTATTATGCTTTTTTTCCCATTTTACTCATTGATTTTTTTGCTAATCTTTGCTTTGTGTGTCCTTAAATAGACATGCTTCTCCATGGTTTTGAAATGTTTAATTTTTTCATTGCTAAGAACCATGGTTAGTGGGTGATCTCCTTTCAAAGTACTTCAAGGTAGAATATACAATTATGCTGTTCTTCATTAAAAAAAGCACCTTTGTTCCCTCATTTGGTTTTTTTTTTTTTTTTCAATTGGTCTGGCAAAACCTGTTGATATGAGAACAAAATGTAAAGCCTCTTTGTTCATTCAGGATTTTGTTCTGAGAAGGTAGTACTAGGTCACAGGATGCTATGTTTAGAGGCAGGTTTCTGGGTTAATCTCTACGTTTATATTGGCTAATTTTGTCTATCCCTATTTAAATGCACTTCCTGCCTGAAGCAAAATAACAAGAAAAGATGTGTACTTCAATGAAGAGATAAAAACTCATACCTATTAGGATTTTGTTTATTTAAATCTGACGATGTCTCAAGACATTGAGAAATGATGAGAATTAAGCAAAATGCTCCTTGGTAGAATTAATTTTGGCCTGGAAAAGACTGAAGGTACACACATACATAGGGAAGAGGTTATTAATTTTTTTGTTGGTATGATTAATGAAATGTCACCTGTAAACAGTATTGGTAATTACTGGAGGTAGGATGCGGCCCCGTAGCCCTGGTCACTGGTGACTTTCAGTGCATCCATGGCCAGAATTCCTGTCTCTCTAAATGATACTGTGCTTTTACCATTTACCTGTTCACTACATATTGTGTATTCATTGGCTCTTCTAGATTCAAGGCTTTAAGTAAAAACATTAATCTGATTACTTCCTTGTTAAAATAGTCTTTGCCTAACACAGCTAATCAGAGTGTGATCTTCACTGACTTTTTCTTTAGTCCAAGATTCAAGCAAGCTTCAAGTAGCTACTCCAAAAAGCTGTAAATTGGATAACCACGTTGGTGGCTGGTCCTGCTCTTTCCTCTCTCCCCTTGTGCTCCTTCCTGGCCTCATTTGCGGGTTTTTTTGAGGAATGCAGATTCTTTGAGGAAGAAATGTCTTTTTAGGAATTGTGTCTTTTCCTGAACTGAGTCAAGAAAACTGTGATAGGAAAATGAGTCTGAAAATCAAATAGCTCTGGCTAAATCTTCTTATGAAGGTGTCATTCTTCTTAATTGTTTGTTTGTTTGTTTTTTAAAAAAGTCAGTGACATTTGTCTCCAGACAAATTTTGTAGCAAAATTTTTCAGAGATGGGGAAGAAAGGAAAAATAATTCTAAATGACTTCATGTGTAAGAGCAGACACCATTGATCTGTATTAGGTTGAACCTTTGAAGCCTAACCTGCATCAGTATCCTGAGTAAAGCAAAATGCAAACATTTTGTAAGAGAAATGCTTTGAAAGAAATATGTTACCAAAGTTTTCAGCTTTCAATTTCAGTTTCCTAGCAGCTGGTCCTTAGTCTACCTAATTTCATTGTAATGGCTTCATGCTGCACCAGATGCTAAAGGGATAACATTTTTCTTCCCCGGATAGCAATATAGTCTCTGTGTTTGCAATTCTGTGTTGTAGTTGTCCCTGTGTTAACCTATGCTACAAACAAACCACACATACTGGATTCTAATTTTATATTAAATAAAATGAATTCCTTTCGAATCTCCTTAAGAAATAGAAATCTCTGTAATTGATAGGTTTTTGTTAGTGAGTACTATTTCAACCTTTGTTCTAAGAGCAAAACCAGTAATTTATATTCTGTCATTACTAGTGTTAGTTATAATGCACTAACTTGTTTCCTTTCCTATTTATCAGTCTTTATTAAGTTGTTCTTTTTAATATGCATAGCTAGACCTGTGCAGTGGCCTAATTTGTTATGTTGAATGGAATAAGGCTTTGTGAAAAGGAAGCAATATGTTTTTACGGTTAATTGCAAGGGCAGTCATAACTCATGGAGGCTATGATCAGATTATGAGTTTCCTAAGACATCATTGCTGGGATCTTATGGGGGGGAGGGGGGAGAGTTAAGACTGCTGATACACTTTCAGTCAGTGCATATTTACTGCTATTGAAGAGGGCTTCTTCCTTTCAATATGTGATTGTTCTGTATGCTTTGGCTGGGAACAAAGTAACATTGTAGCAGCTCACTTTAAAAGCTTGAAAGGAATCTTTAAATTTGGAAATGGACACCTAATTTTTACTAAATGGCATTCTTAAATTAATAATCACCTGCTATTACAATAATATCAGTAGATAGTATCTCAGCCATCTTAATTATTTTATAACTAATTACATAGATCATGCAAAGGGTAGTTTATTAATAGTTGTATTGGTTTCTTTTGTGTAGAAGTAATGCACTAGAATAATTTATAATTGCATTCAAAATGTATCTGACCTTATTACAAGGAAAAAATAATAAATGTCACTATTGAAATGTGCTTGTCTGTTCACTGATGCACTAATTTGAGGCTGTCAACCTCAATATTACATAGAATTTTAACTCTTTCCTGTAACCCTAATTTTAAAACCTATCAAAGGTTGTCATGTATTTCTGAAAAAAATATTTTGCATGTTTTCTTTTAAAACAACTGCTTACTAAAAGGGATGTGTTTTTATTATTAGACACAAAGAGCATATCAAACGGAATAAATTTTCTGATAGTGCCTGAACCCCATAGCAAGCATCAGAGCTGATGGTAGTGGAAGGCAAAGAGAGTGATATTGAGACTTTATCTCTTACATTAGGGGAATGCAGCTCCAGATTAAGACTCCCAAATGTAAGCATTTTCTCTTCCACTGTACTCAGTGGGGATCTTGGACCAGATTCAGTTGTGCCCACCAAGGTATTAATCATTGTTTTAAATACAATGAGATGTCCTGCCTGGCCCCTGCTGCCACTGCAGGAGGATGAGACTCTTGTGCCCCATGTTCTATCTGTGAACCACATGGAGGTGTCATTCGTTGCCACAGAGCACCAGCTGTCTATGTGTGGGCATCAGAATACCACTTCAAGGAAATTCAGTCTCTGCAGCCTGAAGAGCATCACTTAGTGGATATTCAGCTCCCTTGGTCTCAGCAGATGCTGCTGCTGGGGTCTTGGTTCCATTGCCAGCATTACCAGAGTAATTCCACGCTGTTTGAGATGCTGTAGCTTCTCCTGTTTAGCCTCATTCAGAAAAGGATGTCATTGCTACGTCCACTGCTATATCTACCAGTACTGGAATCCTTCTGGGACATCTCCCATGCATTAGGTGCTTGTGTGGACACAACAGTCTTTATAGCCTAGTCATCATAATTTCTTATGAGATTTTAGATTCTCATTTGTAGGGTGGACAACTTAATTAAGGTTCTAATCTCAAACTCAATCTCGCTTCTGAAGTTGTTTTCCTTCAGTTTTGAAAGTAAGTGTTTTTCATCATGTTTATTTTTGTGTGTGAAGAAACTTGTTTTGCACATTTTCAGCCATAATTTAGGGTAGTGTTTTCCATCTCTCAGGTTGCAAGTCAGAAAAAGAGAAAGGGAGAAGAGGGAAAAAAAGGACAAGGAAAGAGAAGTGAACAAGAAAACTACATAAATCCATTCATGAGTTTGGGGAGGGGGGAAATCCCTGAATAGGTATAAACTTTTCATTACCTATAAAGCACAAAGAATTTCAATATGTCTTATGTCTTACCTTTTCTTCTGATAAGTAAAACATTTTAATTATAATTTCTCTCCACGAAGCAACTAGCCTACAGTTAAATGCTATGAATAGCCCTCATCCCTCATGAATGAGAATTCCCTCCTGCTATTAGTAACTGTCAACATGCATGATTGTTTCGGCACTAAAAGTCTTGGTAGAGTTCCTCATTAATTAGTTTGTGTACAAACATGACTACCTCTGCCAGTGGGAATAATGGGATGTCATTAAAGGTAAAGCCAGGGAAGATCTGACAAAGGTAGATGAATCTTCATTAAGTCTCACCATATGACCTTTATCAACATCTCAAACTTCATTACACACAAAAGGTTGTTGCCCCAGATTTGTAATGATAGCTTCAGATGCTCACTTTTTAGTTATGTGAATATGCACTTCATTTTCTTCCACTTGGATTCTACTTTTCACCAGAATCTATTCTGCATTTTTCAAAAGCTGCCTTGCATAACCAAAGGGTAAGAAGTCACACTGGTATATAGATGTGTATGATAGTGTGCAGCTAGTCTTTCTAAACTTCAAGTGGCCAAACAACTTAACCAATGGATTTTTCATAGTATTTTTTAAAATTGATAGATCCCATGCCTTTTCTTTAGGTGGTCTCAGATAGTCATTATTATTAAGACAATACAAAAGAGAAAGAAAACTATTTCCTTCAGGAATAGCAAATAAGTGGGTGGGGCAAGTGTAAATGTAACTTCATGGTTCTTATGTCAGTATTTCCTTCAACTAATGGGTGTCCATTATTGCTACCTTGATAACCCAAAGGAGAAGCTGTCTGGTACGTTCTGTCTGAGCTGCATCAAGTTGTAGAAGTCACCAAGAAACTGGATCCTGCTCGTACCTGAAAGTGCTCATTCCTATGTGATTTCTTCAAGAGTCACTTTCTAGTCAGTTTGCAGGATAGGTGACATCGCTACCATGACACCTGAGAAACCTTTGTTTTCTGGATGTTTTTAGGTTAGAAGGATACCATGTGGTGTTTCACTGATGATAGTCCTCAAATAATTGTTTAATGGAGTTTTCCTGTATGTGAGGTGGAGGAAGACCTGAGTGTCAACCTGACTCTCAATTTGACCTTTCTTTGGAACTGGACCTGTGGTTCCTGGTCCTATGATAAAGCTCATTTTTTGTCATTCCTCTAAGATGGTAGTTGACCTTTTGACCACAGAATGATTGGTTAGCATGAGTTACTTACTCATTTTTCTGTCCTTATGTAGGATGTCTGTACATGTTTGCAGCATGATACGTGTGACTTACAGTGACCTGCCTACGCACAGTCTGCTAATTCCTTTATCTCCATTGCAATAATACATGTATTAGGCAGGGATTCACATAGGTGCTTCTTCTAATTAATGACAATATTAGAATAACAAAATAGCACAGAACAAATCCCAAACAGATTGAGGCAGATGAACTGTGTCTGGGAATCTCCAGATTGTTCCAAATTCCCAGTCAGGCATATTTAACATTCTTAGATCCTGATTAGTGGGGGTGGCAATTCATACCAAAGCAAAGGAGTATAATGAGACATGCTATTAAAAATAAAAGGCCATGCTGGGGTGGGGGAGAGGTTCTTTTTTCTTTTGAATGTGTGTGGGTTTTTTGGTGGCTTTTGTATTGTGGGGTTTTTTTTCTGTGTGTGTGTTTTGTTTTCTTTTTTTTTTCTGTAACTGGAAGGGAACGGGGAACACTAGGGTATATCATTTCTGTTGCAAGTGCTAGGAGGTGGGTGCTGTTCTCTCCTTGTTGGAAGGATGAAGGCAAATTGCTGCTTCTGAGCAGCAGTGGAATAACATTGCTGAACTGACATCTCTGATTCTTTGAAGCTGAGCTTCAGACACCCCTGGACTAGTTAATTTCTCCTGAAAGAAGCAACCAAAATGTGCAGAAAAGGAGGATGCTGGAATTTCCGGAGAAGTAACTGCAACGCAGTTGTTGCACAATAAGTCATGTTATCCTTCTCCTCTAGAATTACAGCAGTATTTTGCATGCTTAAGGATGAGATCCAGGAGTGTTGTGATCTACCTGGTGATCCTACACATGTAGGGAAGCCACACTGTATTCCATGATGAACTTGACAGTGCTAATGAAAGTGTCATGGATTGCAAAGAAGATTAGAGCCCCATGGGACCTTGGTAGGATATTTGTGCTTGTGATTAGGAAGAAACCAGGGTTCAGGCATCAGATACACTTTAATTCTAGAGCAAGAGCTTGAAATCTACTAATCGTCCCTAGGAAAGTCTACGGGGCAACGTTTAGGGGAAGATGCTTCTGTTATACTGTATAGTTGCATGTATTTCCTTTAGCAATTTCCCTCCAGGAGTTCTTCATTCCAGCATTAGCTGGTCCAAGCTGAAAATATATTTCCTCAGTCAAGTCTTCTTGTAAGAAGTGTGTATTTCAGAGTGTGTACTCTGTTCAAAAGTGTTGTGATAAACTCAGTAAAAACATCTAGCTTTTTTCAGTGGAGCTTTGCATCATGCTCTCGGCGTGCTTTGAGTATCCGTTCCATATCAGTAACAAGGAAGAATGTCTACTTTAATTATATCTTCTCATTAGCCTGTTCTTTGGATTATGTGGGTACTGTAAAGAAGAGCTAGGAAAAGTTACGTTTTTTTGATGGACTGGTTATTTCTTTTACTGAAGATTTAGTTGTAGTATTTAAAAATTTATAATTCCATTAATAACAAGCCTTTTTCTTCTTCTTTTTAACACCTCAAATTGTCATGAATTAGCTGTTGAATTTGATGGATTGACATGCAAATGGATTTTCATCCTACAGTTGTATTTATCTGCATTATATTAGAAGCTTTACTATGTCAAGTAACTCTTTTAGGGTTTGAAGAAGTATCTATTAAAATGGGTTAGCAACTTTTCAACTACATTTTAGAGAAATGTGAACTCATTGATTCTTTTGCTCAAATTGTTATTTTGTTACAGAAAATGTTCCATTTCAGAAAAAACGGTTAAGATGTTCTCTTTTGTTATTTTCAAAACACCAAGGTTTTCTGGGTATTTCTCCATTTGGGATTTCAAATCAACTTAGTGAATATTTCCATAATCTCAGAAATGTAAGAAAAAAATTTCAATTTGAAAAAAGAGAAGAAATGTGTAGAATTTTCTTTTGCCCTAATTTGGGAAGAAAAAAGGGTTCTTAAAAATTACATAGTATGGGAAGCTAGATTATTTTTCCTATCTAACTGATATTAACTCACATGTGTTCCCCTCTCTTTTTTTCAGATGTGAATTCAAGTTTTCTTATTTTCTATCATATCTTAAGTGCACTAAGTACCCTTAGTGCTTTTGTTTGTTCAGAAATGCTCCAACTCTAATGGTGTGATTCGTCAAGAGATTTTGTGTAATAATATTAGAAAATAAAATATGATGGCCTTGTAAGAAGGTGTATGTGCTTTTTCTTGATTATATTCCACAAGTGGTATCTGGATAATACGAAGAACTTGATGCATGAGCATTTGAGCTTCTTGGCTTGACCATAAGGAGTTAAGAACGTGAAGCACTTATACACAGATTGTAAATTGAGTGTTGCTAATTCCCCTGTCTTCACCAGTTGATGTAGTATCAATTAGCAAATATAGGTTTTAATGCTGCCTTTAATATTCATGATTCTTAATTGCCTTTGTTAATTGAGAAGAAACACTCTAGTGCACAATACTTGACAGGTAAGAATTATTATCTGCTGCTTGTGTTGGCATTTGTCCAGAGGAAAGTAGGTTACTGATACACAAGCATGTGCAAAAATCTTACCCACACATCTCTTTTGGCTGTGAGTTTCCCTGCTCTTGAAAGAGCATCTGAATAAGGGACCAGCTGATGGGTCAGGAAGAACATCTGAATAACCTGTTTTGAGGAATCAGGTGTGCAGGTTCATTTACAACAGGGAACAAGTGCAAAAGAGAGAGATTTTTAGAAACTGCAAAGCTTAGTTATTTTAAATAAGAGTCAAAGAAATGACTGAGACTTAAAGGAGATAAAGTTATTTGTGGTGAAATTTATCTAGTCAAACTTGATTATATTTTTTTTTCTGAGTATGTCAAATATGATTTGTATATGTTTGTCTTTGTACTGTATGTTTCAATCCCTGAAATATATTTTATGCTTAGGTGTTTCAATTTTTTGTGCTGTCCATGCACCTTGTCTATGTTATACACTGATGTTATAAAATTGGCCTTGTTTGAAATATCCTTACAACTACTAAACTATATTAATTTTAACATTTTCAAAGGTTATCTTTTACTTTCAACCAGCTTGAAATATGGCTTTCATACAGCTTTAAGTAAATAAATATGGATGACTTTAAAGGCTATGAAAGAATGAATCTACCTTAAAAAAAAAATAAAAAATGAAACAATCAGAAATACTTGAGTTCCATCTGTGAAAGTGACAAAAAATGTGGTGCTCACTAAAGATAATTGGATTTAAGTTTATGTTTGCTTTTTGAAGAGACTTAAGATCTTGGTTTCTATAAAGGCTTTAAGAAATTTTAGCTCAGATCAATAATCATATAGCAGGTCTAGTAAACCATGATTAATGCTTTTAATGAGAAATACTTATAAATGAGGCTTTTGTTCATTATTTATATTCAAAGAATAGATTCTTAACTGGAAAAGGTGGTCATTCTATGTTCTGTTAGGAACAGAAATTACTTTTTTTTTAAAAAAAGTTAATTAAAATTAAAATGTTAATTTTTCATGAGAGCTATAAAATAAATTGAAGTGGAAGAAACTTGTAGAGGAAATGAGATCTTAGTTAATATTATTGTCTAAGGTTTGGCATCTTGGCTGATAAAAGCAAGCCTCATTTATAATTTTGCTTTTCTCAAAACTAGCCTGTAGAAATTGCACCAATGTCATGTGGCATGAGCTGCTCTTCACCAGATGGACTTGAGAGAGATAATGGAAGTAATATTGTCCCCAGTTTGGCGGCTGTTGCATGGGCTAAGCTGACCAGCTGTATATCATGGCCTTCTGTAGAGGATATTGAAGCAGTAATCTCATGCTTTGTAGGGTTCATAGGCTGTTTTGAGAGAGGGAGAAAAGTTTCCTTCTCCAGCCTTGCACAGTAACTTTCCATAAGGTGCAGATAACCATGATGCTGGCTGGGACTGCCCCTTTAACTGACTTTTTGTTGTTTTAGCATTTCTTACTCTTTCATAGTTGTGCAGAAATTTTACTGTATTCTCACATCAGAACAGTTTAAAGCATCCAGAACCAGTGATTGTTTGGGAAAAAAAAAAAAGCAGAGAATAAGAGGTTGATTAATAAAAAGTTGAATAGCAGCAGGAATAGATGCTTTCCCACAGTCTATCCAAATGTAGCTGTGATCAGATTGATGGTAGTAATAGCCCAATTATGAAAGGACTACTTGTCTGTCAGTGCTGAAACGACATTTGGAAAAAGCAAGGGTCATGACTGCTCCTTCTGACATATCTGTATTTGCATAATAACTCAGCCAATCTGGAGATACTGTTTTAGGAAAATGTCTGGGGGCTGGTGGGGAGGAAATGATTTTAGGCATGGCATTATGTTTTCAATAGTGAGAAAATACAGGAAGGTTGGAGGGTAGAATGATACTTAAGACCATGAAGCTATATATCGAGCTTAGAGTTTCTTATTGTTAGAATATTTTTACTGGAATTTTTTTGTTTTGTTCATGCATGACTATCTGCTCTTTGTCAAAGATCACCTATTGTGTTAGTGATCATCTAGTATGAAGTGATCTATCACTAGATGAACTTTAAAGGTGCCTTTCAACCCAAAGTATTCTATGATTCTCTATCTGCCTAGAGAGAGATTATGGTTGTACTTCTAACGGAAGATTGCCCCACGTGTGTAGAAATATCAGATTGCCAGCTCTACACCATATGCATTCACAGTTGTTTACAGTGTTTTGGCTCATCAGTGATTGGAAATGTGTGACTGTTACAAAAACAGAATATTGAGGGCATCACAATATCAGGCTTACCTGGAAATACTTCTGTCTTTGAAAACACGCTTCTCTTCACCTCCTTCAGAATTTCTGTAAGTTCTTTCAAAATCAGTGTTGTTTTATCCATTACCAGTGACAGAATCTAATGAATGTATAAAAAAATAACCCTAGCATTTCTCACAGATTATTGTCTGAAATCTGCTGAATGTTTCCTCTTTAGTTATGGAGAAGAGGAATTACTGTTGGGTTAATGTACTGAGAATTCAGATATTCAGGTTCATGGATATAACCTGATGATGCTTGGTGGAGGCTGTGGGTTCTTTTGTATTTATTAATACTGTTTTCTGTCAGACAAATCAGAGACAATTTTCTTCCTTTCTAGACATATGTACTAGATATGTTTCTAGACATATGTACAATTCAGTCATGCCCAGAACACTGAGCTGAAAACTGTTAAAACCAGATACTTGTGCACTTCAAAATTTCTACCAGTGATTCTAGTAGACCATGATTGCTTCATGTAAACCTGCCCTTTTGGGTACAGATTTTTAACAATACTTGGCTGTCAGCTGTGCAATGATATACTGGCTCTGTAACAATAGTTGATGCACTTGGATGTATTTTATTAGGCATACTTCACTTTATTTCAACTGAAAGTAAACGATAACTGAAGAGATGTATTTTTATATGGTAGTCGGCATACAGTTAAAATTGCAAGAGATAAGTTTTACAATACCTTTTAAAAATTGTCCTTCGTTTCTGAAGGGCTCTATGAATCCCCTTAAGACCTTCAATATGTTCAACTTTGTATATTGTTGATCTTATGATTAGACTGAAATTTTTGTGGCTCTTTTAATGCTCTCTTCTTCTGTGAGCTTTGAATTGATGCAATCACATTACAATTATTTTATCTGTAAAATACATGTGAAGTCACAAGTTATCTCAGCAGAAATCAGAGGGTGACATTTCTTCTACACTCTAAAAATAAATTTTTGTTAGTAGTTTGTTATCACTTGCATTGTTGCAACTTTGTGTCTTGTCAAGATGTGATGACTTATGGTTGCTATAATTGTCAGTTTGGTATGAGAGCAGAACAGCTTCACAAATGTCCTATTAACCTATCTCGCAACCCGGTGCCAAAATGCTTTTATCATCTAGTCTATTCCAACATGTTAATATAACTAAAGATTTATTGTTTTATTACTCGGTGCGCAAAAGTCAAATGACTTCATTGGTGTCAAAATTAATTTCCCAGAAATCATTACCCAAATCACCTATTCCCATTTCTGTTTGCCTACTAACAAGAGTTTCTAACCAGATAAATTTTGGAAGGGCTCTATTTCTTTTTATTGACATATGTACAATTGCCAGTAGCTTTTCTGTGGTCCATAATACATGTTTTAATCTAATGGCATATTAAAAATGTAATGGTTTCCCATGGGTCTCTTTTGGGGGAATTATTCTAATGTGATTGTACTATTTGTGTAATATTATAATCTTAAGAACAACTAGATGTTATCTTTCTTCCCATAGGCAAATGCATATTAAAGTTATAGAAGGGACTCATTGGTTCAGTTGAATGCTCAGTTTTCAACAAAAAAAAAATAAAATAGGCTATGTGGTGAAGCATAGTGATATTCCTGTTTGTAATTGCTGGTTGCTGTTCCTTTTGGAATGAAGACAGAGCAGTTGAGTTGCTAATTAAAAAATAGTCATGAATCTAGAACACAGGTAAGTAGTAAGATGTCCTAGAAGCTGATTAGATTTAAAGGTGACCTTAAATATATAACATAGGCAGATCGTTTTATTTGGATATATATTTGCGTTTTTCTTTTCCCCACACCCCCAAACATGAAGTAATTAAGAGCATACACATAGAAGAAATTTCAATGATTAGTTAAATAATTTAGTATTGCTTATAAGCCACTCTGTCTCTAGTTTATGAGACTGAATTTTATTACTAAAATAAAATAATGTGCACTGATAGAAGTACAGCATCTGATATTGCTGTTCCCTGTGTAGTTACTCAGTGGAAATTAGTCTAATTGCAGAAAGAGTTAACTATGTATACTGTATAATGGTTCACTGTTTTGCAAACATATTAAAGGGAACACTGATATTTTTCTTATTTAAGTAGTCATGTTTCTAAATACTTTTTTGTTTTAAGCTACCTGAATCATGTTAGAATGTAGACAATAATGTAAATAGGGATTCTTTTCTTTAAAGTATAGAATGGAGAATAACATTATAGGGCATAAATGCATATTAGGAAAATCTCCCAAAAAGAGAATTCAGGTAAGAATTTGGATACAGGGGTGGTCAGAATGTAATTTACTTATCTTACAAAAAATTATTACAAAAAAATATTGTGTTCATTGCTCATTAGAACAGAGCTAAGGATTTCCAGACCTTTGATTGAAAGCTGAGAGATGGCTTTACTTTCTGCAGACTTTCTGGTAGCTCACCCAGCTTCAGTTCTCAGTTTTGCCTAATCTGTTGTCTAGCTAATCCAGGACTTTACTTTTTAGGAAAAAAAATAAACCCAAATATTTGCTTGCCCAGAGCGAGAGACAGATGGGTTCTGTTGCCTAAAGCTTAAGGATATGCTGAAGGACAGGTATGGTTGAGGTTCAGGTGCCTGCTTAGAAGTACTCAGAGTATGGCCTTGAAGACCCTTTTCTCAAGAACAGAATTATCTCCTCTTAATAGAAATGCTGTCAAAACCAACTCCCCCTAGAGAATTTCTGAGAGTGAATAAATCATCACATTCTACATGCCACAAAACTGTGGACCTAAGTTTCTAACTGGCTTTAGACAGATATCATAGTGAATCAGCAATTAAAGGCAAACTGTCAGTGCAGTACTGTTGGTTCAAAGTGTAATCCCTGCATGTACAGAGGGAAATTGTCAGAAGAGGCTGGGAGATGACTGCTGCTGTGAATAACAAGGATGAGGGAAATCACCCCTCTTCTGGTCTGCCAGTACATCTCATCCAAGTTGCTGGTGATACTGGCAGAGAGCACATGCTGCCTGTCAGGTTTCCAAAGGATGTCAGAGAAGGCAAGTGGCAAAAAAATGAACTGAAGAAACAGCTTCAGATGAGGTCCCTGGTTAATTTTATTTCAATACAGGAGAAGACCAGAACAGTTCCTACAAGACTGAGGGAAAAGATTCTGGACAATAATTGAGTTTTCCCCTTTAGATTAGGCATGCATAAAAGGAAGGATGGAAATTAATTTTAAACATTGGATCTGTAAAAGTTTTGGTTTTTTTCATTATTTTTTTAACAACAAATATAATTAACCGAATAAATGATGAAGAGATGTTTTAAAATTTTCACTTTTCAATATTTTCAAATCAATAAAACCTTTCAAGTTCTTATCTTTTAGCCAAATTATTTGGCTCACTTTATGGATAAGTAGGTGAAAGTTAATGATCTGTGCACAGGTTGTATTCATTGATCAAATGCTCCCATCTGGCTTTAAGCGCTAAATCTACTTTATGAGTGATTTAAATTAATATCCACAGGTCTTTATCAAGTTGAATGTTGGTTCTCTTCAAAAGAGCTATTAAAGTTTCTGATGGGGGGGAAGGGAAGAACCCACCTTCTAATCCCTGTTTCACTCTGCTTTGAGGTGACTTAAATTTCTAATATTCTAATATTAAATTTCTAATATTATCTTTAATACATCTGTTGGTTGAATATTACCAGATTAGTATCAGATTCTAATTCCTTTTCTTATGTTGATAGTTTCACTTTCACCTGGGTTATTATTTTTATTCCCATTTTTAAGGTGTTCTTTGCACAATGGTGCCAATCGAGCTAACATTTTCTAGACTGTTTGGCTACTTCAGGCTGATTACTCTTGATTGCTTATTTTGAAGCTTTATCTAAAATGTCTGAGCCATTTCCTAGAACAAGCTGATGAAGACATATTTATTTATTTCTCCTCTTCCTTTTTGTAGGTGACAAAAAGTCTTCCCAATTAAGTGCTTGCACTCACTGAGAAAAAGTAGCCCTTTGGAGGATAGGTTTGAAGTTGAGTCTGTATCTGCTCAGTAAAGATTTGTTAGTATTTGTCTATGATTTTCTGTGCAGTTTGCAACTGTCCAAAGTGTGCTTCATTCTAAGGCTGCAGAGATCAGGTTGTGCTTTCCTTGCTTCTTCTCTGCTGTGGCATTGCCTCTAGATGGAAATTGAGGTTTTCTCCCTGCATATTCCTCAACAGCAGTCTTTGTGATGAGTGGAGAAACAGCCATTTCAGTGAAAAAGAAACATGTAAGATGTGTGGTATGATGCAAGGGCAAGTTGGTGATTAGCGAGGAAGGAAAAGTGGATCAGGCAAAGGAGATGATGATGACCAAAGCACAGCCCTTCCTTTCCAGTAAAGTGGGATCCTGCAAAGAAACTACACACCTATGAATTGTCCTACACTTCACTTCTAACAGTCTTAACTTTTTCATGTCTTAATACTAAATCCTTCTTCACAGTAACCTTTACAACTAATATCTATCAATGGTTTAATCTCGATTATCAGAAGAGGACTACTGATTTAAAATAGTAAATCTGCATGTTCTAGCAGGTGGTGGCAGTGTTTGGTAGTACCAGTGGCAGAGAAGAGCAGCAGGTTCTGCCAGTTCACTGAAACAAGAAGGTGGTTGCTACCTCTGACCTTTAGGTAGCAAGGAGAAAATTAAACATGGGAGGAAATGTTCTAGGACACAAGAGAAGTCTTTATACATGAAGAAAGGGAGGAGGCTAGAGCTTGTTTTCATATTATTTTGTTATTCATTTCTCTGTCTGGAAAGCCAATGGGCATTCAGAAGAGTGAGGTTTGTGCACTACCTGGCTGTATGTCACCTTCTTAAGTTGGGTAAATCAGTTATGCCCTAGAAGATGAACTTTAAATTAAACACAAATTTATTAGCGATGTTTATTGTCTCTTTTAGAAGAAATGATGACATGAGTTAAGCAAGATGTAGTGAAAGAATGAGTTACTTATGAATAAATATTTCCTTTTATTTTGGGAAGTTTGGGTCTTGTGATTGACTCTAGAGGAGTCATAGAGTGTGATTTTGTCTAGTTTACACCTAGTGCTAGATTTGACAGCTTCTGCTTCCCAGTTACTCAGCACCAGCCGTCTCGTGGAAATAAAACCCACTTCCTAGCTTTTCAGTGTCACTAAACCACTTTGGCTGTCCTGAGTTAGCTTAAGTAGTAGTTTTTAGGGCTTTTAAATATACTTTATATGAGAAGTCTTTATCTTTGTATGGCTCCTACAATTCCGTGTGCAGTATCATATCTGTGCCATTTATAATCGAGTATATTGGGTGGATGTGCCACCTGTACTGAGTTTGGATCAGTGGGATTTGTTGCTGTAGGTTGTGTGTTTTGTTTTCATTTTATGCATGTTAAGATTTTGTATGACCTATGAGAATGAGGGTGAAAAAGATGGAGGAGAAAATAATTATGAGTATTACATGGTAATATAGAAACATCATGTTTAAATTCACCTATGCTGTAAAAAGCATAAACCTGTCTGTAACATTTCAGTATTCTCCTCCCCTTTCCATCCTGATTTACTGTCTTAAATTATAAGGGGAAAATGGTGTGGTACTACTTTCCTAAATACTTTTTTACCTACATTTCTTATCTATTAGATGTAGGTTAATGATCTGACTACTGAATCTTTTACATGAGGTGCTACAACCAAGTTCTAGCATTTGTATTTTTTATATTATTCAAATTTTCTGTGCTCTTTTATTGAACAGATTACATAGACTTTATGCATTTATTTTTAAAATAGGAGCAGATGTAGATTAAGTGAACATGTACACGCATCCAAATACTAATACTGTTTAAAGTCAGCAGTTCATAACTGTTAAATGTTAGATGCATGCTGAATGTCCTATGTTAAATTTTATTACATCATTTATAGTATGAAAGTGGTAGGATATAACTGAGATGACTTCCTGCCATTAGATGTTCTATGGCTTTTTGGCAGGAGTTAGGGGTGTTAACCTCAATTGCCTGGCAAAAAAAAACCCTGCTATGATAACTGTACTGCCTATTTAAATTGTCCCCATAAGATTTTACCCAAGTTTATCTTCTTTCTGTAAAATTATAACATTACTGACCCAGAATGAAGTTCAGTCTCAATGGGATCTGCATTGTAGTGGTGGGCAAGAGATCTCTTTATCAAATTCCTTTGAAGAATTTATGATTGAGAGTGCTGTATAAATATAAGCTGTTCGTACAAAAATAAATCAGTAATTGGAACTGATGGGAGTGAGGCAAAGCCATGTGAAATTCAAAATTTAATTTGATACATGAATATTTTAAAGCAAATATGAGCATGTGCTTGCTTTGGACTGCGTTAGCTGTGGGCAGCAATTTATTGTTATGGTAGAGGAAATGAAGGGTTTATAAGGAACTGCCAAGACCATTTTACTTAAAATATTCCTGCACTTTTCACTGTACATCAGTGAAGAGCATGGTATCGGTTGTTTTATGCAACGGTATATTTTGAAGTCGACCCAATAATTTTCCTGAAACAAGATTAAGAAGACTTTTATTTGACATATGTTTAAAAATGTGCCTAACAATTTTATAGCAAAATTTCAGTCCTTTGTGCTGGAGATTTCAAGCTGACATGGATGCCTGGAAAGAACTGAGATAGCCCCACAGCAGCTCCAAAGGAGGCTTTGTGGGCTGTCATTGACACAAAGGCTTCTCAGCCCTTACCCTAAATGCATCAACTACTACTGTGCCAACCATGCAGAATGGTACTTATTCATCTAATTTACTGTGGCGTATTTCACTTGCATTATCTAAAAAAGGTATTTATAGTGTGCCAAACTCCACTGATTGCATTATAGTGTGTGTTGGGGGTGGGGGAGTAATTTTAAACACAAACTGAACCTACTCATTTTTCCTTTAAATCCCATTATCTGTTCAAATTGGATATGTTGTTTTTATTTTTAGTAGGCATTTGTGAATGCCAGCTGTTTGTTTTGGGGTTTTCTTTTGTGAGAACATCAGGGTTTTTCAGGAATCTTAAAAGAAATTTTTAGATCTGTTTAGTCATACTTCACTTTGTTTGCTGCCAGTAATTGTTAGCTTGAGACACAGATTTGTGTGGGGTCAGGTAGGGAAGCTAAGGTGTTGTTTAAGTTGAGGAGGTTTTTTTTTCTGATTTTTTTTTTAGCATAAGTAGGTGCATTTTGTATGTAATTGGCAAGGTTTTCATTATGACATTTTAAAATTATATAATTCACCTTCTCTGTGATGGATTTCATGAATGGCATGGATTTGAGTAAACAAACCTATTATCATCTAACAAATGTATTTCTACTTTTTCTTGGTTACTTGATGAAAACTTCTACTGTTTCCACTCTAGTCACATTAAGGATCAACACTAGATATATGTTGCAAATTGGTTAACCTGTGTTCTGCCAGCATCTTTTGCAGTGCATCCATAGTACTTACAGAGATCTGGATTTGTGATCAAGATCAGGATTCCTGTCAGATCATTCCTTTCCTGCCTTTTATACAGATGAGTGAATGGGGTGGAACATTTGAGTTTTGGGTGGTACAATTCACATTTGTGTGCTTCAGTTATAACAAAATACACATGTTCTCATTCTGCTTGTCATCTCTACTAAAGCTATAGGAATTCAGTCTCAATGTGTGCAACATAAATTGTATCCAACACGTGTGTGTGTACACATACTTACCAAGGTGTGAATTGCAGCTAATTATTTTTATGCACTGTAATATAAAGCACATCAAAATCTAGAGTTGAGAGATGAGTGACAGATAACAGGTATAGTCAACACTGTACTTCTGTGAAAACATCCAGATCTAGCAGTGCATTCTGTGAGCTGCAGGCAGTGAAAACTCACTGAGAAAAGTGAGACGGTTATGCTTAGACTGAGCAGAACAAGGAGAAAAAGTTAGCTTTGACACATTTATTATTTAAGTTCTTCAGCATTTTTGCAAAGGAGTTGTGGATTGTACCAATTCTGTCATGATGTCTGTAGGAACAGTTATATAAGATGCATTACAATATAAGGTATGACATAGGAACTCCATGAACTATATTTCAGATTCAGGAACTGTATAGATTTATGTATCTCAGATATGTAGGAAAGGAAATTGTGCTCTATCTGAAGAAAGAATTGGAAATAAATACATCCTGAAATAAAGATGAGCTTACTAATAGTTGCTTCAGGCCTGAAGACACTTGATGTAGCCTACACAAAGTGCTCTGGTGTCTGAAATGCTGGACTTCAGGAGAGCCTGAAAAAAATAATCAGGAGAATGCAAATATGTTTTAAAAATCAGGTAAACTACTGTATTTGGGATTTCAGGCAGGGCAGACTCCTTTATTGCCCAAATTTTGAAATAGGTGATTGCCTGTCTTGAGGTGATGGCTTCTGCAGTGGGTCTTATTTCTGTTGTGCAATTTATGTGGGATTTTTTTCTATGCCATCTTCCTCCCTCATGTCCCTGGGAAGTTGCCTAGAAGGCCGCAACACTTTATTTTGCAAATAGTTCTTATTCTCAAGCCAATGCAAACTGTTGCACAGCTGAGTAATGTGGGATTCCTCTTGAGGTCTGTAGAAGCAACACAGGCAACCTGGGATTGAGAGCAGGTATCTGTCATGTGCTGTCTAAAGAGACTTGACACCTGAACCAGATACGTTGGGAAACTGGCCTGACTTGCAGACCGTGTCATGAGGAAATCAAGATGTCACAATAATCATCCATCTTGGAAGGAGCTGTTGCTGCCTCCCATGAAACTGCTGTGTGTGCAACTGCCTGCGATGTATTTTGCTGTGCAAGGGCTATCAGAGTGATCATTCAGTTATGTGCTGACATATCCATTTTGGAAGTCAGCAACATCTCAACTGTGTTGGATTGAAAATGTTTTAGGCTTGTCCAGCTTGAAAGGATTTGGGGTTATTTTGTTTGACTTGTCCACCCGCCTTTGCCCTTCCTCTTCTTTCTTGTTTTTAGTGGAAATTCTTATAAGGCCAAGGATATTACAGTTAAAAATAAGGCAAATTACTACTTTGAACACTGGATTGATGCCCTGGCCTACTGTTTTAACTAATGTTTTATTTATAACCAAGGTAGTGTAGAGATTCTTAAAATACTTCCACCACTGACTCTGAGAAGCTTTCTGGGTAAGACCTCTGTAAAGTTAACGTTTTGGAAAGAAGCTATAGAGTAAATTAAAACTGAAATAATATAAATCTGCAAACATGGAATGGTGGAGAAAAAATCTCAGATATTTGAATCCAGTAGAAGAAATAGCAACCTCTCATCATCTCCAGTGGTCTTTTATTTTTAAAATATTCTGCTTGTTAGCAGGAGTAATTTGTACTCTCCAAAATGGCAGTTAAATCCAAGGTATAATTCTAAAGAAAGAAAACACAGGGGTTCATACATTGCTTTTTACTCTCGAAAATAGGCTTGACTTTGTATGGCTAGCCTTAATGAAACTCACTCAGCTTGAGTCCTACCATCGTAGTTTAAAAGCTAAGCAAATGTGTTACCTTTGCTGCTGCAGTCTTTCATTTGTCATGGAAACCAACACTTACTGTAATGCAAGAAAGCTGTGTCTTACATGTTTCATTTTACATGCTGCTCACAAAACATAATTTTTCCAAAAGTTAACTTTACTATATATAGCTGTTGACACAGCAAATAGAATTTGTTGTAGTCCCCTGATAAAAGCAAGCACACCTTTTGATCCATCTTTCCATGTGCAGATTAATAAAGGTGCTTTGTCATCTGGTGAAGGTCAACATTTTTATTGCTGAAGAGCTGATGAAAAGAACTGGGTTTTGTTCACTGTTTCCATTCATATTTTAAGTATGGGATTTGAAACAATCATGGGAACCAAGGCAGAAGTGTCTCCAGAAGATGCTGTAATTTCAAGTTTCGTTTGCAGTGGAAGCCAAAATGACAATATCTTGAATCAGTGATTGTTTTCATAGAAAATGAATTAAGCTGGTTTTCTGCAGTGCTTCCTGTAAATATCTTTACAGCTGACAGTGCTAGTTAGAAAAAAAAAACAAAACCCAAACATACTGTCACTAGAAAATTATTGACATTCTTAAAAGTAACATTTAAGGGCCTTTATAAATCCAAAAGATGTAGTTGCTGCATGCAAATAGAAGTTTATCCTACAGAGAATGATGGCTGATGTGAATGTCAGGTCAAGAAGAGAAGGCTACTACATGATGGAAATGACTTATCTTAACAAAAAAAAAGCATTTACACAGAGCAATTAAGAACTTTGACTTTCCTGAATAGCATGATAGTAATTTACTGTCAGATGAATTTATTTGTAGAGAAAATGTGTGCAAAATCATGTTGAGTGATTTTTTTGTTTGAATGAATGAATAAAACCAGAACATCCATTATATTATCTACTAAATTAAGGGCCTCTGAATCTTTGACATTGTTCTTCCTTGAAAATCCCCAGATAAATTAACACTAAGCAATTGACAAACCTTCATGTAAGGCACCAAGACTTCTGCTTATAAATCAAAGACTTTCTTTCCGGAAATTACTGTGAACATTGAAAATCAAAGGAAATTAAATTTCCAAGCTATAATGGATATTGTTGAAAACTCCTCATGGAGTCGATGTCATGATCTTATTTCACACATGTATATTTGCAGCAGCATGAGTAAATTTTTGAGTAAGCATCCTGTTAAGTAGTCTAGGAGGTTGTCTTGATCCATATCTGACCCAATGAAAAAAAACTGAGTGTTTAAAAATACTCATTCATCATGTAACAGCTTTTAAAATTTAGCCTTTCCAACTAACAAGTCCATAATCATATTGAGACTTTCAGTATGCCTAACTGCAAGATAGAACAGTACTGCTACTAGAGACAGTAAATTATTTAGAACAGTTTAGTGCTGCTGATTCTTTTAATGAGTTTCCTCAGCTGGACCTTTGCAGTCTTAAAAGACTATGCTCATTATAAGCAGGGTCTCTGCAATGTGCTTTAAATATGTTTTCATTAATACATTTCCTTGGGGTCTTGGGTTGGATTTTAGCATTTGTTCTTGCCCTTCAGTCTAAACCAAGCAAAATTTCAAAAAGCTATATTTATTTGAATATACATAGTTAAAAGGTGCAAACTGAAGTTACTTTGACACCATGTTCTTTCTCTTTCCAGCTTGCTAGTGACTTTTCACATTTGACTATTTTAGGTCATGATGTTTAAGTGATATAATTAGTTTAGTAGATGATCTTCAAGGTTTTTAAAGGACTTATTTGAAATGGCAGAGGTAAAAAAAAATACAATTATATGCCATATATTTATGCCACATATATGGAAAGATCTCATATTTCTGCTCACTGTTGAATTATTATTTTTTTTTGAAGTTTTATTGCAGCTGTCATAAGAATAGGCAACCTAGGGGACATGATAAAATGATAGAGAGGGCACTCAAATGACACTTGTGTAACGAACAAATCTCCTGTTCTGGTTTCATTAGGGATAGCAACTTTTCTGTTTTCTCTGGGTCTGCTCACTTTGCGAATTCTTCTTGCATATATATAAGGTTTGTGAACTGTGTTTTTGGTGGTTGGGGTTTTTTTTTGGCGGGGGGGGGGGGCGTTCTTCTCTCTTCTCTCTTCTCTCCCCCTTTCCTTTCCTTGTTGTTTTTTGGTTGTTGTTGTTCTGGTTTGTTTGCTTTTGTTAAACATTTGCCAGATTAAATTCTAAACTATTGTATTAGATGACTATGTACACACCTTCAAATTATTTTCATATTTGAGGGAGCAATTTAAACTGATTTGGAGAAGATGCTGAGCACCAGGATTTATGTGGGAATGTCACAAGTGACAAGGCTTCCCTAATGAATTGCTTCAAAAGAAAAGTACCACCTGTCTGATATTATTCCAGACATAGTTAATTACCTTGTATCATTTCTGACAACTGCAGAAAAATCAGAGACTGATGTTTCTGACCTCTAATCTGAAGAGATCTTTCCATCTTAATGTTGTTTTAATCAAATAGCACGAGGTCTCAGTATTACCAAGTCACAGCTGCTTATCAAGAGGATTGCATTCTGCGTGACAGCTTCATATTCCCTTAATCAGTATTATGTTGCTTTCAATGCATTAAAATGTGTGACAGTTGCAGTCTTTATTTTCATATTATCTCTTTACAGATACAAATATTTCATATAACCTTTTAGTAAGCATACATATGAACCATCACAGGGTTTGTGTTGTTTTGTGGGTTTGGGTTGTTTTTTTTTTTTCTGTTTTTAAAAGTGTTTATAAAATAAGTGCAAAACAACTCATTTTTCTTGCAAGCTTCCTACATATGCAAGAGTGATAAGGAAATACAGAAGTACCTGGAAGACAGACTTAACTGCTTGTTTTACCTAATTTGTGAACAGAATTCTTTCTATTTTTTTTTTTTTTCCTGAGACCATTTACTACTATTTGAAGTTCTTTCTTTACATAGTTGAAAAAAATCTCTCACCCTGGTGTATTTCATATAAAAGTATAAATGGTTCTGTGATGAACTGAATAATTAATTGAGTATATTTGAAATGATTGGAGAAGAGTGTATGTGTCTCTATGGCAACTTTCTCTTCTGTAACATTTCTTAATGTGAAAATTCAAGGAAATCTATACTTAACTAGTTGAGGTTAAAGTGTAAAATCTGTTATGTATTGTAAGGCATCTGGTATTTCTTGTAAAACTGAACGTAAAATTGTCTTGAACTTGTGATGCCAAGAGCTAGGAAACACTATATTTGACGATATTAGTGCAGCTGTTCATTTTTCACAGTGCTGCTGTGCATTTTGATAAAGCTTTTAAGTGCACAGTGACATTCTGGTGCTCCTTCCTGTATAATAGCAGTGTTTCACAAACATTGGACAGTCTGGTTTTCACTCTGCCTATGAAGTGATGTATCATTAATAACTCCATTTGACAAATAAGAATATGTGGGGCAGAGCTATCAAAGTTAGAGGTGTATGTGAAATTTTGGATCTGTCTCAGAGGCAGCTGTAATCAGTTTTTCAGAGCAATTAGCACTACAGCTCTGAATGTTTTTAGGGCATACTTTTATGGTAGATGTGGTACAAGTATGTGTCTTTGGGTGTTGCTATCACCTGTGGTTATAATCTTTGCCACTGGGATTAAATTGGCACTCTCATAGTAGACTAACCACTGGAATGGGCCAAAAATATCCCTGAGGGTGATTTTTTGCAGACATTTGGCAAGATGGGAACAGCATAATTTGGGGCACTGGGAGATGACCTTGCTTCTCTGATTTTGCTATGCTTCCCCATTCCACCCCCAAGCCCCCCTGGCTGGAGTTCTTATTGTAGACTTTCCGGTATTACATCAATCACTATGTATCTATCTCTTCCTTGTGTTCTTCATTTTGTGTTTCAAGAAATCAACTTCGTTCAGTCTGTTAATATAGTTAGTGTTACTTTATAGTGAGAAAAACATACTGGAAATATAAGTTCATTAAATCAATAGCCTGGAAAAATACTCTGTTTAGGTTTGTCTTCATTGTTTCTAAACACGTTTATTAGCATGCAGTGAAAGACAATTTGCAGAGAGAGTCTTTAGGATGATGTATTCTAGATAACCTGAGGGAAGAGATTCTGGAACTGCTGCTTCTGCTTGTAAAAACTGTCCAAATTTGCATATCAGTCATCTTTCCTTGGATGACAGAGCAATCATTCATATTGGCCTGGCTTCTGTGGCCAGCCTTGGAGAAGGCTTCCTGTAGGTTAGCTGGCTTGGTGAAGTGGCTTCTCAGCTATTACTTATTTTTCAGAAAACATTGAAGTGGTTGTTCTTCACATTAGGTAGTAACGAGGTTCTCTTTGCAACAGCAGGTGTTGAGCTATAATTGGCCATTAGGATGTCATGTTTTGCTTGGATACTTTAAGAGGATAACAAAGCTATTTTCTATCAGTACAAGTTGGCTTTTATTACAAGTAAGGGAGAACTCCAAACCAGGTCATGATGTCACAGACTTAGTGACTTATTTTCCTGGATGAAACTAATTAATTTTCTTGACTTCAGAGCTTGTATTTCAGTATAAAATACACAATTGTGTAAAATCAGTGAAAACTTGATTAACGTACAAATAAGTTAATTTTGCCCTAAAAAAACCCCAAACAACACAAACCCAAACAACCAAAACTGTGAACCTTCATTCCACATTTCACTAATTTGAGAAACAAACAAACCAATCAACTTGTTTTTTCCTTTATGAGTAATTTTTACTTAAAGTGCAGTTTTGGGCTACATATAAAGTATCGTGTAACCCTGAAATTCTAGCCACTCTTCTCAAGGTAAAGATACCGTTATATAAGTGAGAATGTCTTTGCTTATACAATTCAGAGCAACAGTGTAGTAATCACTTGCATTAAAACTGTATTTTCCTTCATCACAGTGATGTGATTTGATTGATATGTCTGAGAATTTCTTTAAAAGTATCATTGTCTGTGTCTAAAGACACACGAGAATTTGCAGTGAGTTGCTATCCTAAAGTAAGTTTTATATGTTGTTTTCTTTTTAAAAATATGATTGCTGCTGTAGGTTTGCATAGGAGGTGGGTGGGAACGAGCCACACTAGCAGACTGTGCCGTTGGTCCTGGCTGAGCTTGTAGGCAGTGGGGTCCAGGTCCACATGTGCTACAGCACACTTCAGCAGAAGAGCTTCTCTTTCTCCCTCTTCCTATCATAAAATCCAGAGTAATGATAGCATTCTGAATGTCTCGGATAGATAACAACTAAATATGGTAATAAGGCTCAGGGTTTCTTTACTGGATCCATGATTCACTTTTGAAAGGGTGGAGAGGAAGCTGAACATAACCAGACTGAATAACAGTAAGTGCTGAGGACTTGCACTAAGATTTAAGAGCCAGTTGCAGATTCCTGCTCTGCTTTAGGAATCTAAGCTTGCCTAGTCCTAAGGAAGCGGGATCCTCTTCCAGTCTTTTCCTCGGTGTTTCCCATGAGGGCTGTTACCCTGGGATAGTTCACAGGGACAAAAGTCTTTCATTGGCATGACAGAGAGGTGTAGGTGTTACGGTACATAACCAGTGCTGGAATGGCAGGAAAGGTTGATATTTGAAGGCAGAGTTTAGCCATCATCCTAAAAAAAAGAGGGAAAGTCTTGGGTGTTTCCTGTCACTGAAATGTGCTGTGGCAATGAACCTGTTCTCTGTCAGAGCATCTAACTCTTCTCATAGTTCTCTGGTATGACAGTAATGTAGCATGAACCCTAGAAAATGAAGCTATAGAAATATAACAATGTAAAAGACTTTTTTTTTTTCTTTTTGGACCTAAGACATTCTGAAAAATGTCTTCAATGTTCCAATAATCCTTGGATGATACTACTCAGAAAGATAATTCAATAAATAAAACCACTTTCAAACATCCTGCTGTGGGATTTTGTACTAGCACTCATTTGCTTGGAGAATATGCATGTCTAATGAAATATATTTTAAAGTTTCCAAATTTGGTATGCATTTGTGTTGTTCAGTGCTTTGTGCCTTTATGCACCTGCATATTTAGGTAACTTTTAGTCAGCCAAGCCATGCCTAGAAGAAAGTTAATGTACCTTTCTCCACAGAACAAGTAAGATTTGAGTGTGATTTTTATCATTTCAGTTGAAATATTCCTTCTTAATAGCAAAATATATTTTCAACTATATAACTTGTTAAAGATGTGGAAAGAATAAAAGAAAGAAAGATAAAATATTGGGCATGAAAAAAAATTAAGATGAAACAAAATAAAATGCAGAAAGACCGAAATGCAGTTAAGAATATTACTATGTTTAATGAAAAAAATCAAACATACTTATTTTATATATGATTAGGACATAGCTGATGTTTCAAAATTTTTTTGATATGTCACTTCTATGGAAATTTGCTGTATTAGGCCTGAAATTTACTAGAGATTTGATTACATGTGGTTAATAGAATATGAGAGCATACATCTTGAGATTACTGGAAATTATTATTTACAATCTAGAATAAACATTAATATAAATATTATAATTCTTTAGAAAAGCCAACTCTTTCTTCTTTCACATGCTGTTTTTACTCTATACCAAAAAATCTTTACAGAATGTTAGTGATGTGTCTAAACATTTATTAAAAGGTCATTTCAAAAGAAGATGCATTCAAAAGACATTTTAATCCAGTCTTATTTATAGACGAACCCTTAGATGGAACACTTGTATTTGATCTCTGAAACTTTCTTTTAAGGAGTGTTATTAACCTTGAAATCTGACACATTCAGCTTTTAAAAAATATTTTTACTTGGTTTATTTTTTTTTAGGCATTAGGAATAAGTGACATTATATGAATGAATGTTTTTATTATGGTCTTGTGTCTCATGTTTAACTCGCTCTGCAAAGTTGAACTTTATATGCCTTTAACCTAGCTATCCGTTCTGGAGGTTCCTTCACTTTCCAGTACAGCTAAAGCAGGTTGAAATTTATTCCCACTGGCTGTTTAATTTTATTTTATTTTAATTATGTATACATACCTTTGGAAAAGCTGTAAATACACCCTTGGTATTGAACCATCAGTTGTTTTTTTTTTCCTCATGCTATAAGCTGATGAGAAGCTGCAGATCAACCTTTTCTCATAGAAAATTTCTAAATTCAACTAATTACATTGAATATCAGCTCTAATTAGGCCTGGAAAAGGAAGCACTTTGGGAACAGGGTAAAAAGAAACTATAATTATTTAGCATATTCTGATACAGCCCTGCAAAAGAAAGCTAAAAAAGAGAGATGCTGCTATGGTAATACACATGCGAAACATGCATAATTTTAGCAAATATGGTCATGAATTACTGGAAGCAAAACATTATATACAGCAAAGGCAATCTGGTTTTCAAGGTGTTTTGTTTTTTTTTTCTCCTTTTTAATATTTTACATTACTTGACCTGTGAGATATGAAATTCTGAGTTACACTGTAATACATTCTGAGTTACAATGTAATGAGCAACACAGGACATCTGTGGAATCTACCTGCTTCATTGCTCTTCATTTTCAGAGGTTCACCTTGTGTTTCTCTGTAGGGAGATAGCACAGGACAGGCAAGGATAGCCTGTGAGATTGCGAATCGCGTGTGGAAATCTAGGTCCTCCTAATCTTGATCACATTTCCTCATTGGAAAAGACTTTAAGAATTGATGAGAACATAGAAAAACATTCTTTCGGAAGTATGGACTTTATATATGCACTTATATTTTCCCCAGGCCAAAGATATGTTTTAGTAGAGGGCAGTTTGAAATCCCTCTACTAAATGGACCTCTGTATTGAGCAGACAACTGATTCAGGGGGGCTGCTTCTGGGCTTGGAGTGAGGTGTGTGTATAGTTCATCCAGGTAAACAAATCTGTAGACATTTGGGGCCTAGCTAAGCACCAGCTTTGACTTCCTCTGTTTTCTACCTGCATAGGGATGCTATTGATCTGAAGTGAACAGAAAAGGATTGTGGGCTTTTTTAATGATATCAGATCTGAGGATCTTACATTTATTTGAATGGGACAAGAAACATCAAGATAAGATCACAATAAATCTGGACCTTTTTAGCTGCTGATCAGTTTTTTTCTCTGTCTGGATTCCTTCAGGTACCCAGAGCCTAAGACCAGGTGAGAGATCTCAGAACTGTGAGATCTCTACATATTTGCTAAGGAGCCCCTAAAGTCCATAAAATAAAGAAATAAAAATAATAAAAAATAAGGTAATGTTATTTCAAACACTGGTTAGAAACTACATGTCGTCTAGACACTTAAAGAGAGAATTTTCACATGTGAATGCCTATTACGTTCTCAGGAGTATAATCATTAAGTGGAAATTTCAAGAATGGTATGTTTTTCAAAGATATAGCAGTGACACAAACCCTTTTTTTATATATATTTTTAAAAATATTTTAACTGCAAAATTCTACTTGAAAAGCTATCTAAACCCTTGAATTCTATTTATTAAAACAGTTCATAAGTATCTATTGCAAACATAAGAAGGCAGTTTAATCCTAATTCTTAGTGGTTTATGCTAATAATAATCTCAATAAGGATGAGACTGAATAAGCACAGAAATTTAACTAGCGGTTTGCTGAAGCTGGAAGAAATCACTCTGAGAGATATAATAGGTGATGATGGAAAAGATAAACCTGCTCAATAAATAAGGTTTTTAAATCAAGACTTGTCTTATATACTATATTATATATTACATTATATTATATATTTTATTTGTCTTATACATAAACTT
>JANHFX010012982.1:0-51957 GCA_027560015.1 Chloroceryle amazona | reverse complement strand
GAGTTGAAAGACAAACCATCAGCAGCTGGCAGAGAGATGCTGGGAATGAATGTGATCCATAAACTTCTGAAAAATTACTTCTGAAAAATGGCTTATTTCTTTTTCTATATATGTAATAGTTCTGCACATGAAGAAAGTCTAAGTGAAATAACATACTCTAGTCAAAAAATGAAAACTCTACTTTTAACTATATATCAGCAATGTGTATTAGTCTGTTTTAAATAGTACTGAAAGCCTGCAGCTCTAACAGCACAGATGGCCAAGGAGCTTCATAGTTCTCCATCTTTTGTTTTAATAAATATGTTGTGTTTATTGATGATACAGCACCTAAGTGATACTGGTGCATCATATCTGCATATTTGTTGTTGTAAATCAGTGCAGCAAATTAATCACCATAATAGTTCTTAATTTTTGAAGGTACTGTACAACATGTTTTAACATAGGGACCCAAATTCTGTTGTCATTCTGTATTGGCACAAACCAAATATTCACTTAGTTTCACTAAGATGTTTTCAGATATATTACAAACAAAGTTAGACAAAATAGGGCCACAATAAATTCTGTATCCACTTCACTAATGCAGTTTATAAATGCTTAATGGGAATGCTTAATGTTTAGCAAAAATAGCTATTTAGTAAGTAATCAGTTAAAAGGTTACTATTTTGGACACTGTTAAATTTTATACATCTGCTTAAAATGCTGTATTTAGCTTTTGGATGTCTTTGTTTATGAACAGACTACAATTTTTTTCAACACATTCATCATCCACAATTACTCAAATTTCAGTGAATAATTATTAACACATTGAGGATTTGCAAATATTTGTAGTTCTCAATTCATATTTTGAAATTACCAGTACTAATTTGTCATCTCAAAGTAATTTTTGAATTAGCCAGCATAATATGTATTTCCAGTTATGTTTTCAGTAGCTGTAGAATTCAGTTGGAGTTTTCCATACACAGAAGAAACAAAATTGAGTTTTTTACCTTACACCATCAGGGACATTTGCAATGTTAAAGATTGAGTGCCTAAAAATTAGTAGTAAAAATATTTCATCAGAAGTTTTGAAATGGAGTGACTATTTATGGTACTTGTTTAGGTATAACTGGTACCTTAGCAATTAGCATTCATCTCTTGATTAATATGCTATCTGGTGGCAGCTCCAGTAACACTAAATTGCTTGCAGATCTTGGGCAGTTCTCCATTTTTCGATCAATTAACACCCAATTGTGTGAAAAGCCCCTGGCTTTTATTTCTTACTGATGATGCAAGGGAAACAGACTGCTGTGAACCAAAGACAAAGTTACTCCCAACTGCTTAGGAAAAGGTATCTTGACTTCTGGCTGCCTCAAGGCAAAACCTTTGAAAGCAAAGCAACAGCTGAGTCACTACTCTCATCCCCCTGCTTCGCTTGTTTTCTGCTTGGCTGTGCTGCAGGAAAATCCTCCTGTGAACATTGTGTTGTCTCACTAGCACCCTTAATTCGTGAAGTGATAAATTCAGCTAAGTTAGCCTGAATCAAAGTCTAGGAAACATAGCTTAGAGAAGGTTTAATTGATATTATGAATAAGGCAAATTTATACCAGATCAAGAGATCTACTTTGTGTACGTCCTGATATGTAGATGTGTGTTTGTATATATATATAAAATAATACTGCTTGCTTTCCTGCATAGTTATGTGAGTAAACCAGCACATCTTAAGTAGGTAGTTTTTTGGTACCATTTCTTCACATGGGACTTCATAAATGAGCCTGTGTCAGTAGTGATACATAATTTGTCATTTAGGAATACGTAATGCATGCTTACAAATGTTCACATATGCTTAACATATAGAAGTTATTTTAGTTCTGTTAGGCGGTGACTCCTGTGTGATATTAGTTTACCCTTTTTGCAAGGAAAGCAACAGCAGTCATGACTCATTATGAAGGCTTGTGCTGTTTTATGTTATGAGTAGAGACTGGTACAATGATGCTGCAAAGTGTAGGACTTGTTTCAGTATGATCAATAAATGCTAATTTTATTTTGTAACTAGTAGTATATAAAGTATTTTGGAATTGAGTATGTTGCTTCTCTTCTAGGTAGGAAGTGGAGTATTATAGAAAATGAAGTTTATAAAATAAATGAAATGTAAATGTCAGTGGCGTAATTGATGCAGTTTTTGAGCACTCTGAATTCTGTTGGCATCTTTTCCAGATAAATGTAGATTTTGAGGTAAGGGTAACATATATTCCAGCATGCCAACCCACCATGTGAGAGTGAAGTGAGTGGACTTGTTGTGGGTATTTGTAAGTTAGCTGTGGTTCACTGTATATCTGGACTACCTTTTGGGTGGTGAGACTTTTTGTAACACTGTGCATGGTGGTTTAGATTAGTAGACACAACACATTAAATTTGGAAAGTAACCCAAAAGTCCTGATTGGTCGGGCTCATTACTTGAAATATTTGTTAATAGCTGGATATTTCATTATGGGTCTCCTATAGTATGTATATGCATCTTGCAGGAAAATGTAGAATCAGTAATCAATCTTAATGGTTGAGGAAAGGAGTTTGCCAAAAAAATAGTCAGGGATAGGAAAGATACATACAACCTATGGACTTCATTACATATAACAGCTCTCAGAAATGTAGTTCATGCATTTTAACCATCAAGCCTAAATGCAGTTTGTAAAGTGAAGATGACAGCTAGTAATAACATTGAAAAGAAGACAGCTGCATTCAAATATGCAGTATAAAATTCAAAAAGAGCTGTTTACGCATGGAGGTTAAAGTTTATGTTCCTAGATTAAATAATGGATTAAGGAACAAGAGCCACATTTAATGCTCACTTTAGTGTCATTAGAATTGAAAATGATCTTCATAAATACTTAGAAGTGAGGAGAATGCTTCTTGCTTGAGGAGTTTAATAAAAGTCATCAAACATCATTGGGTGTATGTGCCATCTTTCAGAACTATATGGAAAGCTATGTTACCACATCAGTAATATAGAGATGTGGCTGCTTGAACACGTGCACAAGTGAGGATCATATGCATGATTCATTTGCTTCTATCACAACCAGTCAGTCACAGGGTGCTCTAATGTACCCAAAAGTCAGAACTCACCAGAAAAACTTCAGTACAAGCTTTTATATGTGTGCATATCTGTGTTTGCATTGCTTTCTTGGGTAGTCTTTTAAAATACATTTCACATGATACAAATACTATAAAATTTGTATATGGATGCATATGAAAATTATATCATGATAATTTAATTTATTGTTTGTAATTTACTTCTGAATTACTTCACTGATGTCTTTGTTTTCATAGTTTTCTCAATGTGCATAGAAAGCCTGCGTTAATAACCAGTTTGTCTAGTTGAATTCCAATTCTGTAGAATTAAAATTAATTCGCCTTCAGTTTTTCATCTTTTTTATCTTGTATGTAAGCAAGTACACAAAATGTTAATACCTGGAGTGTTTTTGGCAGTAATAAGTAATTCTCTAAAGCATCATCTAATCTCTGAAATAATTCATTCTGTAAAATAATATCTAATCTCAACTCTTGAACTTTTAAAATGCTTACATTTCTGATAAGACTTGCAGTAAAATTCAAAGCCAGATCTCTGCTGCTCTCACTGCAATCCTTGTAACTGTACGTTAATTCAGAAAGTACAGAAACATTTTCTAAGATGTAAATTTCTATGGAAAACAGACATAAAAAAAAAGCTTGGGAAAATTATTGAGCTTTCCAAACTGATAAGGGGCTATAATGTCATAGCTTCCTTATTTTTTAGTATTACTGCAGTTATTTCAGTCTATGTTCCTTAGTCTGCCAAGACTGTAATCCTCACTCATGATAGTCCAGCAACATGCATCATTTCAAGCAATGTCACTTCTTTTTCCCCTCTTTCCAACCAGGATGGTGACTTGTTTGCCAAATATCTGTGAAATAGGAAAGTACTATTTTTTTGCCATAAACTCTGGGAGTGCTGTGGGGAATGTCTTGACAGTGTAGTATATTGAAAAGTAAGGGTATACCTGTTCTATTTTAAAATAAATAAATAAAAAAACCCAAACTTTAAATGCGTGCCTTGAATTAAGTGCATTTAAATAAATCAACAGGTAAAAGAAGGATGAGTTAACTGTTCCTCTTTCCAAGACTATAAACTGCTTCAACTTATTTTAAAATAACTTAAATTCTGATGATAAACCATCAAACAGGTAGGTTGAATTCTGTATCATGAAAGTCATTCTCCTATTTTGTGTGAAGTTTGTGGTACAAGCCAATGTTGACAGTGAAAAATATTACTAAAATATATTAAAAAGCATTAAGCTAATAAAAATAACAGCTAGCATGTGTTTCTTTGACTGATTATTCACTGTTCAGAGTGAATCTAGCAATCTCATATATCCATCTAATTGTTTGCAAAGGTTTAAAAAACTTTGTGAATGAAAACCGATGTCTCATACTTTACAGCTTTACCTACAGTGTTAATGCACTTCTATGGAGACAAAATTGAAAATTAGGACATATTTCCATACACCATTTTTTTTTTTTTACTAAGTGTAATTCCCTACTTTTTCTTGAAGTCACATTAAAGTATAGTCTTTTACATTTTATATTCACAGTACTTCCACATTCTGCTTTTTCCCCTGCCTCAATGAATAGTTCTTTCAATATATTTGTTGTTAGCAGTAGAAATAATTCTCTTATGACCACATCTAACTTCATGGGGAAACAGGTAATGTTGATTAAAATATTCTATGTTTAAATAGCCAGGTTCACCTGTTTAGTCCAAAAGTTCAGTCTCTGTTCTGGGTAATTCCTTTTATGTATAAAATCTAGCAGGAGGCAAATGTCTGCATTTTATTCTATTACATAGTACCTGCATGCCCAGGGTTTCACGATTTAGAAGTTGTCTTAAGCTTTCTTCATAAATTTGACTCTTACGTCATACCATTGAGTATGGTTTGAGTTTTTATACACAGTGGTCTTCTTAGGTATTAGACATTTTAATACAGAGAACTACGTATTTGCAACATTGTTTGTCCATTCAAGATTGACCTGTGAATGGAGAAAAAGTGTCCCAGATTTGAAATGCACTTGATTTCCTTTTAACTGGGAAAATAAGGTACAAATGAAGAAAGAGTTTTAAGAGTTCCATTTGCATTGAATAAAATGTGAGTCATGCCAATTTGGCCATTGTTTTATATTAATTAGAAATCTTTCCAGTGTTACTTTTATTGCTCTAGCTGCCTGATGCATGATTTTATACTTGTTCCATTATAAGAATGGCAGTGTTTTTCATTTCAAAAACTAGTATTTGGTTACAAACTCTCTGGATTCTACTGTGTTGTTAGGTGGAGCCTGAATGTCATAGAAATGTTGTTTCTGATGGGTAATTAGATATCCAAGTAATTTAACCTCTGTGTGTTATTGTCATCAAGCTGATGATCCCGATGAAGAATGCCTGACAATTAGTGATGTAGAAATACCAAAATAACATAGATACTATTTATGTGGTTACTAACTTAGTTGTTAGGCATTGCAAATAATAGAGGATTGGCCAGCTCATTCCCCACTTCTCAAAATTGTGCTTTCTTTTTGGTTCTTGCAGTGGCCAAAGTATCCTGTAAAAGTCTCCTTACTGGCCCTGGTGACTTATTGCCATGTAACTTACTGATATGCCCTAAATACTTTTTTTGCAGTTGATGCAATTCCTCTGACCTACCTGCTACAAAGAACATGTCTTTGTAGGAGTGGGAATCATTTCAGCATCTTCAGCAGTAAATATCAGTACAAAGATCAAAGTCTATGCAATAGCCTCAGTGCCTGTCCAGCAGCTTTGCTATCTGACTTTATACTTCTTATGTACTTTTTTCTACCAATTTGTGCAAGCTATGCAGGGATGCAAATTCTCCTCAATTCTTTTTCAGCCCTCTAAATTTCCTGCCTACATTTTAGCATTGGTGTTGAAGCAGGTGAAAAGTCTTCTCTTGCTCCATTGCTTAATATTGCATAGTCTCGACAAATGACATTGTTAGTGGTCCAATTTACTTTTCTCATTTTTGTGTTGTGTGGTTATTCAGAGGCATACTCAATCTTAGCTCCGTTTTGTGTATGGGTTTTATTTCATTGAGCTTGATACAGCTGTTTGAGATTATGAATTGAGCCACTAGAGAACTGCAAAGTAATAAAGCTGTTATAACAGTAAAGTAATTCATATGGAATTTACTTTTTGTATTAAGTTTTTACTTTTAAAATATTCTGAAGTTTGGCTGTATTTGCTGGTTATTCAAAGTGGTTGCAGTTTAAGACATTCTAGGAGCTGTCAAGGCCACAATGTAAAAGTGTCAGCTTCCTGGGTGAGAATTTGTCAGTAGATTTTGGAGATGAATCCTCATTTCCTCTCTCTTTTCTCTCTCAATAAGCCATCCATATATTTTCACATTTGTTTAACATATATTTTGGGTTTCTTTTTAAAATAATACTTTGGCATGTTCCTACTGAGAAGCTGCTGCTTTAATCTGATCATTGGAAAAACTTACTGAATGGGATATAAATGCAGCTAGAATTAGGTCCTCTTTTTATACACATAAATCTGGTTCCTGCAAAACAAAACCCTTGTCAAACTTTGTCAAACAAAGGCTGTGTAGAAAACAAATTGTTTGCCACGTGCATGCATTGTATGGCCTTCCCATTCCCATCTCATTTTGCCATTGTTTGTTGAAAAGCTTATTTTGAACTTACTAGAGGTATGAAAATTCACTAATAAAATACTTATATTTTCTCCTTTCAGTTTTTTAAGTTTGTCTTCTTATGCATTTAATAAATTGAAGAAATCTATCTGTCTTGAAAAGCATCCATTAAATCCTAATCTATTTCCAAGTTTGATTCACGAGGTTTAGAACACCTAAATATTCTCATCTGACTTCAGTAGCATTTGTGCATGCTCAGATATTTCAAATTATAACATGTCATTTTTTATGCTTCTATTATTACTTTATTAAAAATAGCTATAATTTTCAACGTAAGTATATGCAAAAAAAGCCCTAGTAAAATGACAGCTACTTCCTGGTTGACATCAGTAGATATGAGACCTATTGCCAGAACTGAAACTTTTGTGAGGCACACTTTTAATATTGTGATATAAACGTGCATGGGAAGACTCTGGAATGTGTAGAGCAAGAGCAGTTGTCTCTAACATTGACTCACTTTGTGAAGGGGGACATTTTAGGGGGGTCTGACAGGGATGGTTTGGGATCCTAGAGTCAGGGGGAGTGGAAGGCAGTGTCTCTTTTAGTAATGTGCTTTTTCTTCATTCTCTGCCTCTGCCAGCTTGTGTATTTTCTACTCTGCACACCCTTAAAGTTTTTCAACTGGTCTTATGTGCTGTCCTCCAAGGTAGAAGCCAAAACTTAAGTTCCAATATCTATTCACTTTTTTTTTCCTCAGTGAGGATGGATGTGATCAAAATACCGATGAGGTTTGATTAAGGTGCCTCTAGAAGTCATTAAGCTATTACAAAAATTACTCTTTTTCACTGTTGCAAAAGCAACAATTGGAACAGAATAACAATATTTTTTAATGTAGTTTACAGTGTTGTGAAATGTCACATTTGGCTTGAGTTGTCTAGGCTGGAAAAGAACAGCTGTAAAAAGAATGACAAATAGATGTTTTTCTTCTTTTTCTATACTGAATCTATATTAAGGAGATGCAGCTTCTCACAGTAGAACCGATGACTTGGCACTGAGTTGAAATTGAAATCAATGTTTATAATAGGTAACTGTCCTAACATCAATACTAATATTTCTTAATCTTCACTTAACATTATAGATATGAAATCCTTCACTGCAAGCAGTTCTGAATGATGTATGAAATGAAAAATCCCTGATCAATGCACAGAATACATGCAGGCAGCAAATGTGTTAGTTATCTGAAACGTCCATGTGTAGTGCAGCCAGAATATCCTAATTTCAGTTGGGAGGGCATATGAAATCTGCATGAGTTACTATTGCAATATTTGTGTCACTTCCTCAGACAATACCCACTTAATTAGAAGATGAATAGTACTCATCTTAAAAAAGATTTTAACGAGTATTTCAAGAGTTTCAAATATTCTAATGCAGAGTCCTAATTTCAAGGAGATGTTATAAAATCTCATTATGTTACCTTTCTAAATTTTGCTCCCCCCTTTACTTTTCCCCAGCATGGAAAAATGCCTCCATATATAGCTAAGGGAGTTATGAATTTCCTTTTTATTCCTTGCTATCTCTACGTCCCTCTTCCTTTTATTTTTACCAATTCTTTCTACTCCATGCTTCCAATGTAACTTTAAGATGTTGTGATTTATCACCATGTGTGAATGAACTCTGTTCAGCCCCAAACTGAGTATTTGGATTTAACACATTTCAATGCACAAATGCCAGGTAGACAGATTTCAGACTAACTTTCAGTTAGCTCCTTAAACAAATATAATCTGAGATGTATCTGCAGATCTGTAAATGATATGTTTAACAGCACATAGCAAAGGGTGGTGTTCCAGTGTTACTATAGACATTATAGAGTTCATAAGTGGGACCTATGTCTGAGTGCTTTAAAGGAAACGCATCCTATACCTCCCCTGTGTTTTGTAGGCTGCCTACTTCTGAATGCAGTACTCGACATATACTTGACAGTACCCAGGTGGATATTGGACCAGAAAGCAGTGCTATGCACTGTATCACTTGGTAGACAGGGATGGTAAGTCACTTAAAGTGCTTCTCTTGTCTACAAGTGACGTAATTTCTACAGTTTATGATGCTTGTTCCAGATAATGGCAGTTTTACAGTGATAGCTTGGAGTGAAGGGTAAAACTCATTTCTATTGTGCTCTCATTTTTCAATACATTAGTTACAAAGAGGTACACATCTCTCCCCCTCCCTCCAATTCATCCAATTTGAATGCTTTTTCTTTGTGCCAGGGGCTGAATGCTCACTTCCCAGCTAAAGCTATTAAATAAAAAATAGAAGCTTCAAAAAGAAGCTGAAAGAAGAACAGTCTACAGTAAACATTATGGCTGTTTCCAAGGTGTTGCTTATGAACTGTCTAGAAATTCAATTACTTTCTTTTTCCTTTCAAGAATGCTTGATATTATAGAGGGTAGGGGATGTACATCTGATTTGCTTAGTAATGCAGGTTTTCTATCAAGTGCTGGTATTTAGACTTTTATTGAATTTGTATTATCCTTCACCTGTATGAAACAGAAGCATTTTTCCCAAATCTGGAGTTAATACAAGACAGTAATGCTTAGTATATGAATCAATTAAATACTCAGTCCCTAACATGTATTTCTGAAAATTTAAGATTCTTCAGTCATTTGGACTATTGAGCCACTATGAACAGTATAAAATAGCTGTGAAATGGGAAGGGGTTTAGAGGAATTAAGTTTTATTCTGTTAGTCTTTTTCCTCACTTCCAATTGGTCAACATCAACAGGGGCTTTTTATGTGCTTTATCTTATTCTTTACTTTCTTTTCTCCCCTTAAGAGCGAGAGAAAGGGGGACGCTTGGGAGTAGTAAGAGGACACCAAGAGACCTTACAACATGTAATCTGTAATAGTTTTCTGTGAATGAAATTAATCGCAACTTTGATTTAGACACAATCATCATTACTTTACTTCAGATGAGGTTAAACCAGAAGTGGAAATCACAGAATGGTAGGGAATTCTGGAGATCATCTAGTCCACTCCCCTGCCAGAGCAGATTCACGTGCAGCAAGTTGCCAGGAACTTATCCAGGCGGGTTTTGACAGTCTCCAAAGAAACTCCACAACCTCTGTGAGCAGCCTGTTCCAGTGCTCTGCCATCCTCAAAGTAAAAATTTTTCTCTCTATGTTTAAGTGGAACTTCCTGTGTTCCATTTTGTGCCCATTACCCCTTGTCCTATCATGGCATCACTGAAAAGAGACTGGTCCCATTCTCGAGACCCATCCTTTAGACATTTGTAAGCATTGATAAGATCCCCTCTCAGTCCTCTCTTCTCCAGGCTAAAGAGACCCAGGTGTCTCAGCCTGTCCTCATAAGAGAGATGTTTCCATCCAGTAAGCATCTTTGCAGCCCTCCACTGGGCTCCCTCTAGTAGTTCCTTATTTTTCTTGAACTGGGGAGTGCAGAACTCATCACAGTACTTCAGATGTGGCCTCACTAGGTAGAGGGGGAGAACCTACCTTGACCTGCTGGCCACACTCTTCTTCATACACCCCAGGATACCATTCGCCTTATTGGCCAGAAGATCACACTGCTGGCTCGTGGTTAACTTGACCACCAGGACTCCCAGGTCCTTCTCCATGGATCTGCTTTATAGTAGGTGAGCTCCTAATGTATACTGGTGCATGGTGTTATTCCTCCCCAACTGGAACATCCTACACTTGCCCTTTTTGACTTCATTAGGTTCCCTTCTGCCTAACTCTTTAGTCTGTCTATGTCTGGGTCAATGGCAGCACAGCCTTCTGCTGTATCAACCACTCCTCCCAGTTTTGTATCATCAGCAACCTTGTTGTGGGTGCACTCTGTCCCTTCATCCAGGTCATTGAAAACTATGTTGAACAAGATGATATCCAGTACTGACTGCTAGGGAAAACACTGATCACTTACCTTTAATTTATACAGCTGTTTTAGAGGCATGTTTTCTTTCCTTTCAAAGTTTTTCAGTTGATAAGGCGAATCCTAGCTGTGGGACAGCAAATGTTATCATCTCTGTTATGACAGTATCTTCACTGTAACAACAGGGTGTGTCTATTGTAAACAATTGCATATTAATACCTTGGTCTCATTAATTGCAGACTTCTCTGATACGTGTCTCAGTGGCAGCTTCTACTAATTAACTCAGATGCTAATTGGGTCAGATGAAGCAAAGTAGACAGCAGTCACTCAAGCAGACTAGAACAGCATGTTCTTTAATTGCTTTTGACAAAAGAATAAAAATGGAACTTGAAATATTACAGACTAGTGCTAGCCACCACTGTGTACTTAGTGTGGTTATTTGTGATAAGTAGTTTAATATAAACTGAAACAAATGCTGTTCCTCCATGTGTGGTTAACCCATCCTCCTCTGCCTATGTTCTGCATGTGTGTGACAGGAATTCTGATGGCATTTGACCATGTAAAGCATTTGTCTGATTTTTTTTTTCAGACACAAATCAGAAAATCTGGAAGAATATACATAAAAATCAAAGCAGTTCCAAGCTTTGCAACTATGCATCACTAGGTGGCATTTGCTGAAAACAGTACAGCAATTTCATTTTTACATCAGAAGCTTGTGTGAAACACTAGGTACCAGTGTTGTATTTCAGATTCTGATTACCTATTTTAAATCCTGGTGCTTCTCTCAGCTTCATGCATTATTAGTCGTCAGTCTATCATATGGAAAGTTTGTGGGCTCCTATTTTGCCTCTTTGATGTATGCTGCTCTGACTAGCTCATGAATAAACCTTACTATTTTTGATTCCTCGTCCTTTATTGTTCATATTTGAACATAAATAGAAACCTAGATGGTAAAAATCTCCAGCTAAGGAAGATAGTTAGTCTAACAGTAGGCATTTATCTTATGTTTTCTGAACAAAACAAAAATAGTGTATTTTGCATAAAAGTCATAAATATTAAAATTGTGTGTAATTTCGTCTAGTTACATAACCTTGACTATTTAATTTAATAATTGTTCTCTTTTCTAATAATATTGCTACACAGTGCCTCTGTCACTCTTGAGGTGACCTGATGATCAACTAAATACTGATCTGCCTTCCAAATTTAAAAAACCACAAACAAATGAAAAAAAAACAAGAAACCTATAGCTGCCATGTCCTGACAAGCAAAGTGCTCTGTTGGCCACAGCAGTTTTATCACAGTTTCCTCCTCAGAGTGAATATAACAACTTTCCTGGTGAAAACCATACAGGCTAGAGCCATTTAAAGTTGGTTAGTTTGTTTGTTTGTTTGTTTGTTTTTTAAAGTTTCTTCCTTTGTGGAGATTTCTTTGTGGCATTTCTGAAATACAAGATGTGCCAGTGTTGCTGTTTTTTGTCCTGTAACTTTTCCTGCATCAGTGACAGGTGCATTTATAATGCCCGGGTTCACTTTGAGCTGGCTTGGCAGAAACAGCCAAGGTGAGAGCTCCTGCTTTCACTTTGAATTAGTTTCAGCAGTTCTCAGATCGCTGGTACAGAGGAGTAATAATGCATATTACAAGTTGTCACTATGGTCTATGTACACAAACCAATTTTATTAGTTGTTAACTGATGAGGATTTTCCCGGCGCTGGCTGTATGTTAGGGCTCAGAGAGGAACTGCTGTTGCCATGCTACCTGCTGGGGTCTATCAGTCTTTCTTAATGCTGCAGTACGTCCTCTGCAAGAGCGGCATATGGGGACAAGTATATGCTCTGATGGGGGGAAAAAACACAGATACTGAGTCCTTCTTTCTTCTGCTAACAATTCCTGTTTTCTCTGGGAAGGGACTAAAACTGGTTAAAAGTAAGAATACCTGAAACCAGAATTAATACAATAAAGATATATTTAATCTGTTTATCACTGCTTGTCACTTCTTCAGCCAAGGTTCTACCTTTTTGTCCTAGTCAGGTCAGAAACCAGAGAAGGGGCTGATTGGCAAATGTTTCTTTCTTATTCTGAGCAGTGTGATCTCTGCTATTCGATCTTACAAGTTTTTAGGTGTCTTTGGGAGATGAAAGAATCAAAGTATCTTTCATCAGCTGTGGTGAAGATTGCAGCTTTGGGCTGTGAAGTTACAATAGCTTTTATGTGTAATAATAATGGTAGTAGAAAATCCATATGGCAGAAGGCATATCTGTTGATTTTATGTAACATTGCATGATGTATGAGCAGCATTTAGCTTGTGCTTCCCTAATCTGTAAACAAGAACAGAAATAAAAATTTCTGTTTGAAATAATCCATCAAGAAATAGTAAGGTATTTTCCCCAAATATATTCATTTGACAAGATGAAATTACTATATGTCAACTCCTGCTACTTTTCTTCAACATATTGGTACTATTGGTAACCTTCCCCACTTTTTCTGTGAATTTTTAATCAATTTATCATAATTTGTAAGATTAAGCAGATTTAGCCTGCAGATGCATTTTGTTACTTCTAGCAAAAGAATGCTTTTAAATAAACTTTATTGATATTTTTCCGAGGTACTTGGATGTGCTGGCAACATGATTTCATTGGTGTCTGACTGTCAAAAATAGTTGATAATACAGTTAAATCATATGGTATTCTGCAAGTTCCAGAAAGCTACAGGGATTCAGCTAGTATAGCACTTCTAGCCATCATGGGTGTTTAAGTGAAGGAAAACATGTATTATATCTTAAAATGAGGTAACATCATCTACAATATTCAGAAAACACTATAATAAAGATAGTATAATATGAAAATAGTATGTACTTCTATTAATATGTTATTAAACCTACTTTTAATTTGTCAATATATGTATATAACATTGAAAAACAAATAATGAAAGGGATACAGCTGAACATCCAAATGAATAATTATGTACTTATATGCAAAAATAGCTTTATTTACAAGCTGAACTTATCTTTTGAGCAACAGCTTCCTAGGCAGATATAGGTTTGTTCTTTAATTTTGAGAGGTGATAGATCTTTTTCAGATAAATCTTATGTATTGATACACTGTGGCTTTTTAGATTGCAATTTAGGAGAGATTTCCCTTTGGGACATCCTTTTTGAATCCAAAGTAATTGCTGATTAAAAAGAATAACAGAAAAACAACAACAACAAAAAAACAGTAAAGCTTGTGTTTGCAATGTTGTCAGTAACTAGGAGACCAGGGCATTCTTGGTAGAGTATGGTTCAGAACTCTTTCACATCCTTATTCTTCAAAGTCTAAGGCAAGGTGGGTCACCAGCATCTGAGGACAGGTGTGCTGACAGTGTGGAGTTACATGAGATGGGAGAGGAAAACACTGGTACTTTGTTCCCATGTTCTTAACCTCTGTTGACAAAAGACAGCAAATCAAAGCCCTATTCCAAAAAATACCACCTTATCTACTTACCATCACAAGGAAGGAAGTCTTAGGAAGCTTTTCAGGGGAGAATAAAGAAAAAAAAAGTGTGGATTTGTTATTTTTCTTTGCAACCTATGCAGCTAAGTCATTAGCTACTCCACTTAACAGTCAGCCAGCAAGAGAAAAACCAGCCCATGGGGCCCTTCAAGAGGTTTATTGCCTATTAGCAGTTCTGCTCATTCTTCTTGGATCAAATCCATAGAATGGAGAAGTATCATCAGTTTCCAAAGAGTGTTTGGGTGTGGTAGACCAGAGGAGGACTAGGCCAACTGCTAGGAATACCCTTGACAATGTATGAATTGGAGCTGAATATTCCATGTTGTATATACTTAAAATGGTCTGGAAACATGAACAGAAATTCTGTGGGGCTTTTGTGCGTTTAGGGTTTTTTTTATTTTTTTTTTGTTTATTCTGGTTTTTGGTTGGTTGTTTGCTTTTTTGTTTTTGTGTTTGTTTGTTTGTTTGTTTTATTTAATTCGAATTGTACTCTTGTTTTCCTCTTGGGAGTAGTACCTGCTAAAATTTATTTAGGTAAAAGGAATGAGAAATGGCAGGGAATGATGGGTGCTTTTAACAAACTTTCAGTGAATTACATTAATTTATCAAACCTAGAGCTATGTGTATGTTTCAGAACTGCCCATTATTGTTTTAGTGATAATATGTAGCTTGTTTGCATTATCCTGGTATTTTTGGATGCTAGTCAAACCTTCAAACCTCTTCTTTTTTTTTTTTTTTTTAAGTGGATTATGGTTTGCTGCACATGCATGGATAGCTCTTTTGCTTAAATCCACTGCTTTCCTGCAGTTTCCTTTGGCTACCAGATATCACAACCAGTGCCTCATCCCTTTCTCTTTCCAGAATATGTCTCTGCCTTTTCCTATCTCACTTCTACTTCATATGTCTTTTTCACTCTTTTCCCCCAAACCAGGGAAAATGTGTTTCCCTCCCCTTCTGTCTTCCACCCCACACCTTCCTCATCTTTTTTACTGTTGTTGTTTTCCTTTCTTCTCAATTCTGCTGTTTCAGGCTGGGACTCCATTGTGTTCTCTCCTTTATGCTGCTGTGCTTCTCCTGCTCTTTTTCTACCCCATGATGTTAATACTTGCCCTTAAAAGTACTCCATAATTTTTCCCTATATAGCTAATTAGAAAATGATACCTTATATAAACACTTGTAATGCTTTATATAATTAAAAAAGGAGAAAAGTCACTAAACAGTTTCCTTTAAACATCTCTAATGAGAGAACAATTCCAGCTTACATAATGAAATGAGAAAAATAAAAGGATTTCTCCGCCTGGGGTTCAATCTAGACCTATGGTATCAGTTGAAATCCTGTAGGCTGGATCTTATAGACATTCTTTCTTCTGTCCCTTGAGCAGAAAATGGAATCCCTCTCTCTGAAAGAGGGCACAGGGGAGAGAAGAATTGAGATTAAATCTTTTTGGCATAATATTACCCCTGCTCCCATCCTGAATTTGCCTTGAATCTTATAAAAAACCCCATTGATATACTATTTCCCAGAGGGTTGAGTTATACTTTTTTTCCTTTATTTTTAATATTAATGGGGGTTTTCTGGATGCCAAAGTCTTCCACTTCTGCTGAGTTTTTGAATAGGTTCATCAGTGTTTTGAGGAGCCTGAGATGGTCTGATTATGGTGATTTGACTCAGGTTCCACAGTAAAGTTTCAAGAAGTGGCATAGGGAACAGGGAAGTTTAACAGTATTCAGATAAAGTCAACACACTGTTCATTAGCGTATTTATAGAAAATGGACAAAAAATTGCATGTTACATATTGCCTTACATGAGCAATAGACTTAAAAATCATTGTCTGTCTGTCAAGCAGTCTATTGTATTTCCTGTCAGCTTGTGAATGTCTTGGATGACCTCAATGACTGAAAATCAAAGCTAGCCCACTCAAATATCATTCAGTCATTGTATTGCATTGATTTCTTCTTCCCTCCTTAGATAAGCAAGAATGGGAAGGGAACATTTTGCAGCAGTTGTAGTTACTGGCAGAGTATGGTAACAATGTACTGGAAATCTCTAAGAATAGGGAGTCAATGGAGCCAGAGTATCAATAATATGACTGTCTGTGTCCTCTTTTGTTCCCAGTGCTCCCATCATTGCTGGTACTCACTCCCACTCACTGAAGCAAATCCTGGCCTTTCTAAATCTGCATTGTGTGGCTGGTGGAAAATCAAATAGCAATTTTGATGGGTTTATTCTCTCAAGTGAGGTGTTCTGATGAATCCGTGGTTGCCATGAATGAAGGAATTGACACCTGCCTTAACACAATTGTTTCAAAGTTTCTAGCTAGTATATGGGAATTCATTTTTTATATATTTATTTTTTCTTTCTGATTCTTTCTCCCTGATAGTTCCCCATAGACGAAACATAGCTATTCAATTATTGTTTAACCCAGCTCAAGGCAACACTGGATAACTGAATAAGACAAGTCTAGGTCTTTCCTTTTTGTGCTTCATCCTGTCATGGAACTGCCTGCTGAAGACTGAATAAAATCTTCTGTCACAGAACTGAGAGTCCTTTCAGTGCCTGTATCTGTAGTGATTCAAATATTCTACACATATTCTCATATCAGAGAGTGGTAGGGGTTGGAAGAGACCTCTGGAGACCTTCTAGCCTTCTAGCAGGTTCACCTAGAGCAGATTGTACAGCATCATGTTGAGGCGGGTTTTGGATATCTCCAGTGAAGGAAACTCTATAACCTCTCTGGGCAGCCTGTTTTAGTGCTCTGTCACCCTTGGTAGGAAAGATGCGCTTTTAATGTTGCAGTCTATAGAAGGAGAAGCTGTGTACTCTTAGTCCTTGGAGACATGACAAACCAGACTTAATGTGGCTTTTGGCAACCAGCTCTAGCTGATCCTGCTTTATCAAGGGATATGACATCCAGAAGTCCCTTCCAATTTCAGCTATTCTGTGAGCCTGCGGAAGCATTACTTACTCAGGTGTGCCAAGAGTAAAAGAGTCTGAGGTTCCTCTAGAAAAATAGGGAAGAATGCACCAAAGAGTGGAAGTTTCCTTCTCTTCAGTCCATGTTTTCTACGTGAGAGTGGCTTATATCATACAAATGGAATGATACAATGGCATATATGCTGTAAGCCTCTGAACCTTGGTTCATTTAAAATCTGTGTGATATTAATCAACTCATATTGTTTAAAAGTATTGCTTTTTTTAAATGACTTGTTAACACTGCTGTTTGCTTTTGGAATAGCATCTAGAGTGTACAGATACTTAAAAAGAGTTGTTTTTCCTGTTGCCATTTTTTATGTGGTATATTTGGTGGTATTTGGGGGTGGGGGTGCTGGAAAAGTAAGCATAGTACTAAGTGTAGTTTAGTAAGAGATGAGAACTTAGTGTGGTTTGGGTGTCATTGTTTTGTTTGTTGTTTTTTTTTTGTTGTTGTTGTTGTTTTTTGTTTTGTTTTGGTTTTGTTTGTTTTTTGTGTGTGTGGTTGGTTTGTGGTTTGTTTTTTTTCTGACTTTTTTTCTCTGTGAAAAATAGAAGGAAATTTAATTTCAGTAGTAGGTGAACTACCTTATTAAGTATCCCGGAAAGTTGTCTGGTAACCACTTGCCATTAATAATAGCATCTTTGTTCTGTTGAATCCTGATTGCATATTCCTAAGCATTCTTCAGTGCACCACTTGTGTCTATTAGTCTTTCCAGATGATTAAATCTTAGAACTGTCCTTTGTCAGATGATTACCTCCATTAATACTGTGCTTTGTTTTCTAAACATAATTTCTTATGAGCTCTAGCCTCAAATAATATATTTAAAGTAAAATGTGCAGTTAACTAGTTTGAGAGTTTTGCTTTTACCATTACAAAGCTGGATATTCATCCTAGCAGAAATATATTAGGACATATGTACGATCCAATTGTGAATGAGTTCTAGTTAAAACACTCTCCGTTCAGTGGTACTAGAGGCTGTAGTCCATGAAAATCAGATAAAAATCAGATAAATTTCACAGCTCAGTACCTTTTTGTTGTTGTTGTTTTTTTCTGGAAGGCTTTCTGTACACACCAATATGTTCTTTTTCAAAGCTGATAACCTACAGAAAGGTGTTTAAGCCTTTTCCACTCAATGTCCAGCATTCTGAGAAAAGCATATTTTTGCTGTGGGAAATGATCACATTATTATTGCGATATAGGAATTCAGGATCCATGCAGTGTTTCATGTTTATATTTAACCTGAAGAGAAACAATATGCTATTCTGCAATTCTTCCAGCTTGAAATAAAGCAAGTAAACATACTGTATTATTGTTGAACAGCTGAACAAGTTACCTTCCTGGCCATTTGATTATTCTTATTTACTCACAGTAAAAACATCCAGGGCATTCATTGGCTTGTTGCTAAAGGATCAGTTATAAACACAGTGTTATGAAAGTGGCAGATGAGTGTTCATGGCATATTTCTACAGTACCCAGTAAATGTCATTCAACTTCCACATCTAGCATACAATCCATAAATCTGGGTTAGGAGAACATTTTTTTTTTTTCTTTTTTCTTTTTTCTTTTTTCTTTTTTCTTTTTTTTTTTTAAATATCATGTTTACTGTGGCAGAATCATGCCATGCATAAACAAAAGATTGATTGGTTTTTAGGTTAGGAGGCTGTCACTAACAAATCACTGTGGTATAAACTTGTTGGAGCAAGCATCTAGAGATAAAAGTGTTTGAAAAGATCTCTGTATAATGATAACAGCAGTCGAGTAGATTGATGTTTGCAAAGATAGCAGAGCATTGCCTGAACTAGTAAGTTTCAAACATTCAGATTGTGGGTTTAATCCTCATTTTTCTCAGGAGACTTTGGGTTTTATTAGCTCAATGGACGTAAATTAATTAGCAGTTAAATCTCTGGCATATGTATATGTGGAAGAAACCAAACCAAAACCAAAAAATCAACACCTACACATTGTTACTGAATATGCTATTACAGTAGCCTGTAGTGGAAAACTGGAAGTTTCAACAGTTTCCAGGAGGTGACTTTGCCTCTTTCCATTTCTCTGCTAAATTCCATGTACTTCTATTCTGTTTTAAGGTTGTATTTGGCATTTTTATTGGAGATGAATAAACAGAAATAGCTATTTATGTGAAATATTTTATACAATGTTGCTGAAGAAGTTTTCAATACACAAATCAGGTTGACTATGTATCTTCCACCAACAGAATGAGTCTTCCTTCTCTCATCTTCTGTATATTGCACATGGCTGGAAGAAGTCAATACTCTTATAATAAGCAGCATACTAGCAGTCAACAGAGGGAAATTATGTTTGTGGGAAAAAATACAATTTTAACAGCTCTAGCATCATTTAGTACCAAAAGCATGCATCTCCTCCACGTGTTTCTTTTTGATGAATCTCTTAACTATTCAAATATCACGTTCAGCCAAGGGATAAAGGAAACAGCATTATTTGGGTAGATAGCAGTAAAAATTTAGAAAGTTTATTGCAGCAAATACTCATATATGAGTTACAGTGTTTATAAGTATTGACTTCCATGGCATATTTCTAGTAGCACTATTGTGTTGTCAATCTTTAATTCATAATCTGAAAGCAGTTAGAACACACTTCATCCTATATACAGAAGTTTTCTGTCATGAAATAGTAGCTTTTTACAAGCTCTGATATTATTTTTAATTATTATATTGTATTGCTGAGAATGGAAAACATTCTTGTGAAAAGACACTTTTAAAGTGTTATAGAGGTGAGGTTTTAAGAGGAAGAGATGTAAGCGATGTATTTGTATCAAAAATATGTCTTGTCTTCTTGAAGGGATGGAGTGAGGGAAAGCAAAGTGCATTATTAATGTTTTGCATTTCTCATGTAGCTCATCCATACTTGTCTTTCAATTTAATCTGAATCCATTAACATTATTAATTGCTGAACATTTCAGATGGGAATTTAATATCCCTTTTTATTTAAGAAGTGTAGAGATTTTTACTGCAACCCAAAAGGCAGCACTCAATGAGCTTTATTTTATTATAAAGCTGATTGAGCAGCCTTTTCCATATATGCCCTTTAATTCTAGTCTGCCTTTCTGTATTATATGTATATAATTAAATGTATATACATATTTATTTGAGCAAATGCTTATTAGGTTCTAAGTTGGAGGAATATTTCTCTTCCCAGCTACATAAAATACATCAGAATTGTACCTTTGTGGGTCCAGTTTCATTCTACATCAAGACCGTACTTTTACCTTAGGTATAGAAATCAAAATTATAGGTAATCATCTAACTCTACAATATTTTTGTATTAAACAAGTCAGAAGGAATTTCATGTATGTCTGAAAAAATGTGTAGTGGTTTTTGGTTTGGTTTTGTTTTGTTTTGTTTTTTTTCCATTGGAGGAAAAAATATAAGACAATTTGTGACACTTAAATAGCTGTGAGACAGAGAAGGCATAAAGTGTGGCACGGGCTGCTGATGGAGAACTGTTATTTTGGTCCAGAGGGCTTCACTTCCTCAAGAAATATGAGGATGTGCATATAAACTTGTTATATATATAACTTGTTATCTAGCCTGGACAGTCTAGGGAGCTGGGCAAAGGTGAACCTCATGAAGTTCAATAAGGACAAGTGTAGAGTCCTGCATCTGGGGAGGAATAACACCAGGCACCAGTACAGGTTAGGGGCGTCCTGCTGGAAAGCAGCACCACAGAGAAAGATCTTGGAGTCCTAGTGGATAGTAAGTTATCCATGGAATGGGAATGTGCCCTTGTGGCCAGGAAAGCCAATGACATCCCGGGTTGCATTAAGAAAACTGTGTCCAGAAGGTTGAGGGAGGTTCTCCTTCCCCTCTGCTCTGCCCTAGTGAGACCACACCTGGAATACTGTATCCAGTTTTCGGCTCCCCAGTTTAAGAGAGACAAGGATCTGCTGGAGAGAGTCCAACAGAAAACTATGAGGATAATTAAGGGAATTGAGCATCTCCTCTAAAAAGAAAGACTAACCGAACTGAGGCTGTTTAGTTTTGAGAGAAGACTGAGAGGGGATCTTATTAATGTCTATAAATATCTGAGGGGTGGGTGTCAAGTAGAAGGGGCCAGTCTCTTTTCAGTTTTGCCCTGTGATAGGATAAGAGGTAATGGTAGTAAGCTGAAACACAGGAATTTCCACCTCAGGAAACACTTCTTCACTTTGAGGGTGATAAAGCACTGGAAGAGGCTGCCCAGAGAGGTTGCGAAATCTCTTCTCTAGAGACTATCAAGACCCATCTGGATCTGCTCCCGTGTGGCATGCCCTAGCTGTTCCTGTGCTGACAGGGGCGTTGGACTTGATGATATCTAGAGGTCCCTTCTAACCCTTACCATTCTATGATTCTATATTTTCAACTACTTTTCCAAACCTGCTGTAGAACAGTTTCCTGCTGCCAAAGTCATTGGGTACCATCTTTTTTTTATACTGAAATGAAATGAACAATTTGGATCCTACTGCAAAATGTTCCCTTCCAGAAGAAAAGAAACCACAGGATGGGTGAAATGAACTAGGAATATAGACCATGACTATGAGGGGAACCTGTAGGCTTTCAAAAATATGTTGATGTAATTGGGAAGGACAGAATGCATCAGAGTAAGTGCCGTGAAGGTGTTTGAATTATTAGTAGCGGCTTTACTGCAAAACAAGACTGAAGCTGTCATCAATAATATTGTACCATTTTGTTGTATAATTCTAATGAAATGCTTTACTTTTCTCTGGCAGATGAACGGGAAGATGTTCAAAAGAAAACATTCACAAAATGGATAAATGCACAGTTTGCTAAGGTAATTATTTTTATTTATTTATAAACCAAATACATCTTGTATATTTTTTAAAATAACAGATATTCCTTCACTGAGGCTTAATTTTCCAGATAACAATTGCAAGTTTCAGATGAATGCAGCTGACTGATTTATTAGAAAAAACATCCAAGTTTTATTCCCTTGATTTCAACAGGGATTGAAATGTAAGACATCATCCTCTTCTCAATGTTCTCTGACTCAATTTACTTTGCATTTTCTCAAACTAGTGATGCAGATGAATTTATTTTTATATATAGTGATGAAGTTTGCTGGATTTCTATGTTATGTGCCTGAAAAGGAGGATTTTCCTATATTGGATTTGTATTTTCTTTTTCTAATTACAATCACAAATTTAACAAAACCTGATGTATTGGAAAGGAACAAGGTTAAACATAAGAGATGTGATTCAGTTAGCAAATTGTCAAAGTCAATTATAATATGTTTTCAAGGAGTTGTCTTTGATAATGGTAAAAATCTCAAATGTGCTGGAAAAAAAAAAAGACAAAAAAAAGACCAAATAACTAACCTATTTAAAAGAGACAGCCCCCCCAGCAGTATATTATAATTTTATCTCTAATACAGGGGGAAAATTTGAGATCAAACTATTAATTTGATTAAACAGTTTTGAAATTCCTGGAGGGTAATTACTGAAGAGTATTTGCTGATAATAAACTAAATCAGTCTCCTAATCTGTCATGAGACTTCAATGAAATAATATCTGTGATATATCTCCTGTTTAGTCTGGCTTTTGATTGTGTCCCATCTGATTCTGCTCATTAAAAAAAAGGATTAAAATAATCTGAATACGATCACCATGATGTTGGAAAACATGCTCAGCAGTGGGTCAGTCCAACAGGGAGTCCCGCAGGACTAGAGCATTTTCTACTGATTCAAGACAGCATACATTTGTGCTCAGCATTTCTACAGCAGAGATGTCCAACAATTTGGAGGACTTGATAAGGATGAAATACAATCTTGAACAAATGGCATCAAATTGATTGATGAATTGCAAGGCAAATGTGAAGTACTATATTTAGGACAAAAGTAAAATGTATGTATTCAGAAGCAGGGATAACTGGAATGGCAAATATAAACCAAAGCTCTGGGAAGTGTGATGAATCACAAACAAAATGATGGTACTATTCCCATTACATTGTCTGCAATAATAGAAAAGCTTGACAGAAGGTGAAGGATGTAATTATTTTATTTTACTTCTCAATAGTGAGATTTTAGCTTGAGTACTATACTGTCTTGGTGTTATATATATGAAGAAGTAGCCCCAGCAGCAGTTATCTGATAACAAGCTAATTTGAAATGTATTACCAATTGGGCCTTGTTATGGTCACAGAAAGAGTTATGGAAAACTAAGAGTAGTTTTTGCTTCTGTATCTAAAGCAAATGACCGGCTCCTAGAGATTGCTTTCTCAGAAATTTATAGAAAAGCAAAGCTTGCAATTACTGAGGAAACTCGGAGCAACTCTTTGGAAGAACAACTAGAATTATGAAGGGTTCAGAAAATATGACCTATCATCAAATGCTTTTAATGGTAGGTTTGACTCAATCATCTGAATGATCTAGATGTCTTTCTTCCAATTCTAGTTAGGTGGAGTGTACTTTAATTGTGTTTTGGCTACCTTTTACTTCAGTTCTATAAATAATATTTTTAATTGTATGTGAACATGCATTCGTAAATGTATGGGAGAAGTACAAGTCTCCTATTTTGTTGGACTCTGAGGAAAACCTGCTATACACTATGGCAGGTTGTGTGGGATTCTTTAAATGGAAAAACTAGAGAAAATGCACTTGCAGGTCTCTTATATTCTCTCAACAGAACAGGTTTCTCTCTAATTCTTACTCCTTTTTACTAGTCATCAAATGAATTACGCAGAAAATCTATGCTTTAAAGATTACAGTATGTGACATCTATAAGCAACTCATTCTTTCAGTAAGATAGGTCAAAAGTTGGCTTTTAATGTTTCTGAGACAAAACAGTAAATTAAAAATAGAGGAGAAATTGGAGAATGTAATCCAAGAGACCTTTGTGTTTCCCCATTCTAATCATATACATTGTCTATGACTTGCTTTGTGATGCCTTTTTGTATTTAACGGATAAATGATGATCAGTGTAATAAGTTGAAACATAAAGCAAATTTAAAAATATGGGGCATATTACCTTAATATTATTTTTTTCAGAGAGAATTTTTCCTTGTGCCTAGAAGAAATTTATTTATAAAATAATGAAGTTCTGCAGTGTGTACATAATGATAGCACAGGAAAGCATCGTAACCTATTTTTTAATAATAGAACTATATTTAGAGCTCTTACACCAGATATATCTAGATCTCAACTTTTAAAATTCAAAATAACTGAAACCTTTGTTTATAAATGAAACACAGAAACTTAACTATGTGTTTTGGGGTAATGCAAATATATCATGAACCATCAAGTGTAGCAGCTCTGCTGGAACTTTGAAACAGCCACAACAATTATGTTAACAATGCCTGTACCCCATTTTAAATGTGTTTATGTTGCCTCACTAGTTAAACATTGTTCATTGCATAATAGGCTTCAAAATAGAAAGCATTACTGAAGATGGAAATGTTCTTTGCATATACAAAAGATACATGACAATTAATTTTAAAATGAATACTTGGAAATGCCAGCACCAAAAAATCCCCACCCTAAAAAGGGGAGTATACTCCTATGAGTAAAGAAGTATTGGTAATTTATGTTGTTCCCTCATTATGGAGAGATTGTCTCAAAGTACTGACAATTTTAATGTCAGCAATAAAACTATCTGTTGTGATAACAGAGAAGGCAAGCAACTGATCATTGTAAGTTTGGCAGCTTGAATTTTAGGTTATAACCCTATAGTTCACTCGAGGTCAACATCTTAATCTGTGAGTTTCATAAAAGAACGGTAATTTATGAATCAATTTTCAACATTTTAATCTGCAGTATCAAAAACCAGATGTTCATAATATTTCTTGGAAATTCAGAGGTTGTCCACATTTCTGCTACAAAAGGACAAAAGGTTCCATTATGTAGTAAAAAAAAAATGTATATGACAGTATCTTTTTTCATGTAAACATCAAATTATTCAGCAGAACTGGCCCCAAAACTGAGCCCTGGGGAACAACATTTGTGACTGGCTGCCAACTGGATTTAACTCCTTTCACAGCCACTCTTTGGGATTAGTCATCCACCCAGTTTTTACCCAGAGAAGCATATGCCCATGTAAACCATGAGTATCCAGATTCTCCAGTAAAATGCTGTGGGAAATGGTGTCAAAGACTCTACTAAATTCCAGATAAACAAGATCCACAGCCCTTCCCTCATCCACTAAGCAGGTCATCTTTTCACAGAAGAATCAGGTTAGTCAAGCATGATCTACATTTCAGAAAGTCATGCTTACTCGGCCTGACCGCCTGGTCGTCCTCTATATGCCATGTGATGGCATTCACAATGACCTGCTCCATAACCTTCCCAGGCACCAAGGTCAGACTGACAGGTCTGTAGTTCCCCAGATCCTCCTCTGGTCCTTCTTGCAGATGGGTGTCACATTTGCTAAATTCCAGTCACCTGGGACCTCCCAAGTTAGCCAGGACTGCCTACAAATGATGGAAAATGGATCACTGAGCACTTCCACCAGCTCCCTCAGTACTCCTTGGGCCCCATATAGACGTGTGTGTCTAAGTGGTGCAGCAGGTCACTGAACATTTCCCATTGGTACCTCTACTCTATCAGACATACAATTTTTTTAGCCATATTTATGGACTAAATAAATAGTCAAGAAAAGGATCTAGAGGGAGGGATGTTCGCAAGATATCCCAAAAACCACACAGTTTAAAATGTTGAGTATTAGCCTTGTCCAAACTCCTATCTTGACAACTAACCTATAGATCAAATGAAGACAGCTGCTTAGATGAGTGAGTGACCAGTAAGAAAACTAGAAGTAAATCCTATACTTAGAGGTTCAGATCAGTGTGCTCAAGCTTCACTGACATCTACTGATGTGTTGTATTTTCTAACAGCAAAACAGCAGTTGCATATACATGTCTATGAGACTAGAAAGGATCCCTAGCTGTTTTACATAATAAAAGTAGTCAGTAGGGTGTGCTGCTATTGTAGGACTTCAGTTGTAGAATTAAATTCTAGTGAGTACATAAACACTGGCTTTGCAGGACAAGCTCTAATATTATCATAAACAAGTTCAGAAAAGTTCATTAGACACCTGTGGTGCTTCAGCCATTTATGTAGAATTTAGTGCCTGCAGAAATGCCTGTCGGAAAACCAGAGTAAGTAAAAGTTTACTGATCTCCACCTTGACACAGATTTTTCTGCAGCCATTCCCAGTGAAAAGCATTTGCATCTAGCGCTGTATCTTTACAGTATATTGAACCAGTGCCTGACACTGCAGTGTAGATGTGTTCTCAGTCTGTGTAATTCATACAGTCATTATTACTGTTTTCACCAAAAAACCAAAAATCAGTTCCTTCTACATTATCTGATACCCAAACTGCTTCATGTTAATGTAGTATTAAGAGAGGCAGGAAATATTTGACTTTTTTTTTCTTTTTTTTTTAAATCACCAAAGGCAAACTAGACTCACTTGCACTCACTCTCAATTACAAGGGTAAAAAAAGCTTATTGGGTTAAATTGAGAGGTAAAAAGAGTGCCTGAAATTCTCCTAGCAAGAGTAAAATAAATGAGGGCTCAGTGATGACCCTGCTGCAAGCCTTAAAGAATAGTATAACTGAGCAACCAACATTCAATAATAGGCAGTGCTGCATCTATTAAGTTATGAAGTACCATGTATTGTAATTTTGCTGCTGATGCTGCATATTCACGCTACAACTTGCTTCAAATGCTGCCCAATGTTTCCTTATTTGGGTTAGTAGAGTTCTGCTGAATTTCACCAAAACCAAAGTTGTGCTCTATTTATATATGGGGAGCTAACTTGCAGATAAATGTGAAGGAGGATCAAGCATCATGTGTAAGTACATTGATTCTAGGACAAATAAAAAAAGATGGATCGCTATGCAAATTTTGAAATTGTGTCTATAGTAAAATCCTGATCAAATCTTTAATAGCTTCATATTAAAAGTTAACATGGTAGATGTTAGCTCAATCCATTAGCTAGACACTGATAACTCCTTTGGAGCAGCCTCTGATTATTTTTATTTTTTTTTTCCTGAGTGAAAACATTCAAAAAACGAGAGAGATTTAAAATTGTATAGTTTGTGGTCATTCTGAAAAAAACATAGTTGGAATTATTTGATGCTGCTAAGACACTGTAATTGATATTCATGTATCTTAAATACCTTATTAATCTATTTATTGTCTACTTTGCCAGTCTTTTTAAGTGCTATAGTGAAAGTGATGAGAAAGAGTAGTTTACTAATGTGGGAGCCAAATGACTTTTCTTTGCTACTGTGTGGTAAAGAACCAGAACTCTCATTGAAGATTAATAGTGCTTAACTTTACTCTCCAGGTCTGTGTGATCAACATTACCCTTGGGATATATGTACTGCTTTAAAATACTAGGCTTTCTTATGCCAATAAGCTTTTTATAATACGTCTTGCAAGAGCACACCAAAGGCCCATCATTTCTATTCTGTATTATTAAAGCCAAAGCTTTTCATCTTTTTTTTTGAAACCAAATGATGTTTAAACCTGGTATAGAAAACACATTTGCATTGTTAAGTGTTAAGTGATTTTCCTTTTTTGGATAATATATAAGCAAGTATCAGACAAAATTCATGCTCAAAATTATTTGCATTGATATGTAGTAAACTACCTATTAGATCTCCATGTTCTGCATCTTTTTTTTTTATGATGCAGTATAATGGGATACAAGCTGTGTGAATATTTATTGTTTCAAATAAATTTTCTTTTGGTATGAAAAATAACTTAAAAATATCTACCATCCATTAATATGTTTTTATCATTTGTTTTGTTTGACCAAGTAAGTTACCATGAACAGAAATTGCCATGGACAGAAACAGGCATGATCTAAAGGCACAAATATTCTCATGCTTTGAATCTTGCACATAAAATCAACTCTGTGTATGAGCTTTCAAATTTATAAACTTGGTGAGTTTTTATATTTTGCTTCCAAAGCAATTTTTTCGCCTTCCTGTTGGCAAAATGCTTAGACATGTCTCCCATATCAATTTAATATTTATCAAGATTTAACTCTGCCCAATGTAGAGGCCTGGATGCTGACAGGGATTAAAATAGAGGATTAATCCCTTTACATTTACTGTAAAAACCAGGAACATCAGAAACTGAGTGGTGTCACAACACAGCATGACAAAAACAAGTACTGTTTAAGAGAGTGGTCTTCTCTGTTTTCTCTGTTCTTGCTGACATCTGAAGAGCAAGCCTCATGATCCACTGTGGCAGTCAAGCAGCTGGAGATGCCTTGAGAACAGTCAGTACAGAAAGGAACCCTTTTACTGAAAACCTAGAAGGGGTAAAAATACATTTTGTTCTGCTTCAAAGACACAACAATAGATACTGGAGGTTACTGAAAACCTAACGGGATTACTCTATATTATTCTTGGTCGGGTTATTTTTTTGTTTTGTTTTAAGTTGATGTTCAAACAGCAAAGGTTTTATTACATGTGGGTAAGAGGAAGGGATACTCTTGTGTTTTTCCTCCATAATATTCTCCCATTGCCAGGGGACATAACAACTTTGCTTCTTGTGGGTGGTTTTGTTGGTTTTGTTTTGTTTTGTTTTTTTCCCAAAGTGTCTAAATGACTACAGTTAAACAAGAAAGCTCTTAGAAAGAAGATTCATTTTCACTGATGAAAAGTAAAAATTATTCCACTTAATTATCTACACATCTTTTGCTGGAGCTGAGGTCATTGGCCATGTATGTTGGAAGACCTTCTGCTTGCAAGTAAGACCTGCTTCTGTCCGTTCCCTTGACTGCACAAGCAATCACATCTTTTCTCTGCTTGGCCTTAGTGGGCATAAATTCAAAACTGGCTACAGTTCAGGAGCAGCTTTTCTCTGGGGACAGTGGGGTCTTGCCTTCATTAGAACTTTATACCCATCTCTGAGCCTGATCCACTTTCCTGGACTAAAGTGCCTGTGGTGGCTCCAGGCCTGGCACCACAGCCATGCTGCCTATGTGCACAGCAGCCCTTGGGATAAATCCCCAGCAGACAGAAAGCCTTAGAGCTGTCACTGCTGCAGTCTAGTCACTGAAGATTATGTCACAGTCTCAGTATCTTTTGTATGCACATACAAAGGTTATTCTACTTTTCCAAATCAAATTTTAAGGCTTAAAATGTTTTCCATTAAAAATTACTTCCCTTCAAAAAAACCATGCAAGTATATTATCTTAGACATTGAGCATCTGCATGACAAAACACTTTCACCGCTGAGAACATCTGGAGTGAACACAGACTATATTTTGAATGCTTCTAAGATAAATTAGTATCCCAGATCTTTAATTAAAAACTTCAGAGTGGATTAGTAAAATTAGGAAGCTAGACTAATATATATGCATTTTTATTATGTTAAAATAATTTATCTTTGCATTCTTGTTTTTGTAGCCTCTTACTGCTGTGTAAGAACAGCTTCCCTCAGATGCATTAGACATGCCAAGCAAGCAAAGCAATCACTACTGTTGGCAATAGAGGGCACTGGACTTTCATTTCTAGTATGTTTTACTAAAGAAAAAATAGTCAAATCAGGTTTATTGAGCTCTTTTACCTTTGTCTTCTCACACTTGGACTTGCAACTCCTAGACTTTTATTCAAACTTTCATACATTTTTGTTGCACTTACTTTAAGTATATTAATCTAAAGAAATTTGAATACATGCCGTTCTCTTGAATTTATTATTGTGTATGTATCTTGAGGGGGGAACAGGAGCAAGCTAAATATAGCACTACAATATTGGCCTCAGTGGTGCATATGTCTGGCTTGCAAATTTGTAAACAGTTACAAATTTGCGTGATTGTTTCTGGCAGTAGACATAATCATTTCCGTGCTCAGAATACATTACCATTATATCTAATCATCTTCAGAATCTCCAAAGTAAAACTCTTCATACAGGCAAATATGGTTTTACTGGATTTATGTTATGCTTAGACTGAAAGTTCAACAACAAAAACAGGAGAAAAAAAAATCTGAGCTCCTGTCCTCATTTATCTAAATGCCCTCTTATATAAACATACTGTAGTTCAAGCAAATTATATTGACTATTCCCTGTCTGTGAAAGTTATCACATGCCAAAGGTTCAAAGCAGAGAGGAAAACAGAAGGTGCAAGGAAGTACATTTAGGAGTGGTGAATCCCTCCCTCTCAAGCTTTCTACATCTCTTAAACATACGTCTCCAACATATCTCTGTGCTGTTGTCACATCATGTTAGTGAGGCCGAAAGTCAGAGAGGAACTTGTCTATCACTAGCCCAGCTACATGCCTGCACCCATCAGGTGGGACCTCCAATCAAACAGTGCCCTCCTCTGCTGCTGTGTACCATTATTAAACATTCCTCTGACTGAGGTAGTGGGTACCTCTTGTGCTTCTCAGACATACATATTTTTTTCTGTAGGCCACCTTTGACATCAGGAATTTTGGCCATTACTGATATGTGTTTAAATGCACAAAATATTTTTTAAAAGCACATTTCGGGGAAAAAAACCCCACCACAATACAACAACAACAACCAACAGACAAACCCTCCAAACCCTAAAGTGTTCAGTTTTGTGCAGACTGCATCCATGTTACAGACTGCATTCTTGGACGTTGATGTTCCAGTGTTGGTGATGATGAGATGGCCCTACTCATTCTCTAAGCATTTACATTTTTGCATATCAATTTATTATGCGTTAACATATTTATACTGTGTACAAAGACTTTCTGTTCCTTCAAAGGGTGTGCTGATGGACCTGATTTTACACCTGGATCAAATAAAATTTTTATTAAGGCTAATTTCTTTAAACCATATGTCTTCATTTTAGGTCCTACCTTGCCATGAGGATGAAAGATATTCCTATGGTAGAAAGGCATAATTAGAAATAATCTTGTTTCTACAAGGTTGCAAATAACTGTATTTGCAGAAAAACTTGCATAACTGCCTTTTACATATGAAGGGGGTCAGTTCAGATCATGGGGGTATTTCTGGACCAATGCTTGAAGAATATGTGTGATTTTTACAGCTGCTTACCTCTGTTCTTTCTTTGATCATATGTTTTGGCTGTTTTTAAGGGGAAAAACTGTCACACTGCACATGATAGCTGCAGTTATTTCTTAAGAGCAGTGGCAAAATTGATCTAGACACCCTATTAAACCTTTGCTTAGAGAATTACTTATTTTTTAAAAAAGAAAATCCTCTTTTATCCAGTCTTATTAAATATTGATATTCATGTCACTGACTTTGCTAATACTTTCACTTTTTTCAAAAATCTACATGACAGGTGTTATTACACAGAATAGCCATTTTTCTATCTGCTTCTCATAGTGCATTTGATTGATTTGCCAGTTTAAACCTGTCACATTTACTTCCTGATAATATTAGTGTGAGAGTATATATTGCTTACTTAAAAACAGGATGCTTTTTGTGTTGGTTCTATTGAAATGAATATTTCAGGGAAAAAGATAAACCAAATAATTTCTTCAGTTTGGTGCAGTTTTAAATATAAATGCATATAACATTACTGAAGATCCTAAGCTACTAGTAGCAATAAAATCCTTTCCATTAAACAATAAACAACCAAACAAAATCACCTAACATTACTTCTTGAAAATAATACGTTGTAACTCTAGTTGTAATTCTGTTGAAATTTATAAGAATGTAACAAGATAGAGGTAAGCACAGTTATCAAAAACATGAAATGAGACTGTCCTCCATTTTTTCTATTTCTTTCTCCTAGTCTTAAGCCTCAGAAAAAAATCAATCTGCAAGACTTTGTGCATGTAACAGACTATATATACTCTATATATTCTATAATCTTAGGACAGAGTTACTGTGTGTTGGATTAAAAAAAAAAGTGTGATGATAATTTAGAAATGTGGGGATTTTGTTTTAGTTTTTGATGTTTTTTTTTTCCTTTTCTCTGAAGTCCTCAATGATATACAAATTTGCATTTTAAATGAAGGGCCAGCTTTCTTCAGGAAAAAAAATTTATAAAAGACATGTCTGGCATTTTGTTCAAGAAATTCAGACACATACTGCAATCAGATATAATCAACATAGTTTACCACAGTGGTAGAAACAGGTTCTATTATAGGGTTATATTCAACTAATGCATGAAACATTAGATGTCCATGCTCAGAAAGAGAGAGTATTGTCTTGCCATGCTGATAGAAATGACTATGAAATGCTCAGGTAGCTCAGACAGACTGTACTGAAAAATCTCAGTCACTGTCTCTCAGATTTTCTAAATGCCATGTATGCATAAAATAGAAATCCTATTTTTTTGGCATTTTAACAGATCCATTCTTAAAGCAACTAGTTAGAGCTTACAGCAAGAGGAAAAGCAAGTCTTGATTCAGTCCTGGGCAATACACAAGGCTGTTGTAGTCAGTAAGACTTTCTGTAACTGACAAATTATGCATTCAAAAGTAGTGTCTTCATAGACGAGAGCAAGACAAATTCAATCCGCATAGTAATATTTAACATCAAAACCAGGAACTATACTGAAAAGAAGATGAAAAAGGAACTCAAAAGAAGAATCAGTGTTCTGTACCAGCAGGCACCTTGGAAGAAACATATTGGAGTCCTGAGGTGAATGCATCTATCAAGGTGTATCAAAATCAGAAACTTACCTCTGTTTAACAAAAAAAGCAGATTTAAAAAATATATATAGATCTTCTTATCTCAGTTATGCAGTGTAAGTAAATTGAGAAGAAAACAGTGAAGATACATAGCAAATTCATGTACATATATAAAAATATATGGAGATGCTGATTATATAATTACAGAATGAAAACAGAGATAGGAAGATGCAAACAGAAAATGAAGAAGAAAGACTATTTCAAAGAAGCTTTTACAGATAAATGAATTCTGAAGGCAAAATCTTACCTAAGTTCATCAGTCAAGTTTCAAGAAAGAGCTTGCTGAAGTACAGTGGTACTGTCAGGACCAGAAACCACTTTTTCAAAAAGTAATCTTAACAATATAAAGTCTCCTTTATATAAGGTTATCAGATAAGACATTTTACTATTTCATATGATTTTGAATACTGAAGCAGCATAAGCATTTTCTTTTAATATTTTTTCCTATGAGAAAGATTCAATTCATCTTTCTTTTGATATTTTGTGATCTTTTCATTTCCACTTAGGTCAGCATGGAACTGAATTGACCTATGTTATTTGTACTAATTATTCACACAGGCTAAATTAGTGTTTGTATTCTTACCTGACTTTTTTCTTAAGAAATGTTATAGAATATTTTTCTAGACTGTATTAAGAGCAGTAGTTACATTTATTAAAAGAGTTAGGATTCAGTGATGCATCTCCTGGAGGGAGTCAGAACTAAAAATGGGATCTTCACAAAGTGGGAATTACATAAAAATATCATTAATAGAAAGAAGCTGCCTCTGGAAAGCTGCAGTTGAAACAATAATGAGAGACTCCAAAACACATTGGGGTTTGGAGGATTTTTTGAGAAGATGATGAGGGTGTTTTTATCCTAAAATCTTAAAAATTAATAAAGCAAGCATTTTCACATAGCTCACAAGCAGGAAACATGCCAGGGAGCACACAGCAGGCTGTTAGATGATCAGGTTGTAAACAATGTGTGTTGCAATGAAACTGAAACATTGCACTGTTGAATGACAACTAAAAGCATATGGAGTTACACTATCTTTTCTCCCATAGAACAATACTCCAGCTATTGTTATGTAACTTATTACTAATGTCTCAATCATACTAAATTGATATCTTACTCTAATGACAACCTTCGTAGTCATGGAAGCAGAAATCGCACTGGCTCATTTGTGTACTGACCCATTGCCACAAACCCCACCATCTTTTCAGCCATCAGTGACAGCTGGCAGTCACCGTCCTCCGCGCAGCCTGACAGGTGACAGGGTGAGGGCACCCGTGCAGCTGGTGGGAGTGGTGCTGAGTGAGTGTTGGTGATCCTAAGGTACCCTCTTGCCAAGCTGGACCGGGCTCTACACATGCAGCTTCTCACCTTGGTAACTGGCCTCACCTTCTGGTCTCTCCAAATGTGATCTTTCTCAGCTAGTCCTTATTTTGGTGATCTCTGGACTAGACATCGCACAGGTCTCTCCGTTGAATTTTCCTCGTTCTTCCTGACGTGATTTTATCAAGTTGATATTGGTTTCTACCAGACAAGTGTTTCTGAGTTAAACACATCGCCTTAAAGGCCAACAGCTGCTTTTTGCTGGTGTTGGTGTACCACACACCATCAAGATCTAGTTTGCATGACTGCCTGGGGCAAATTGAGGTGGTAAGAGAAGGCTGTGCATGCTCTTCACAGGAGTGTGAATGGAAGTTTAGGCAGCAGCTTAGTACCTAAACAATTCTTTTCTACTTTGGCTTATTGTGAGGGTACCTAGGAAGCCTCCTGCATTAATACCTTTCTTTACACAACATGATTCTGAGGATCATTCTTAATTTCAGTGGCATTATAGATGCTGAGATATTAATGACACTATATTTAGCATAACATAAAAATGGCCCTCGTAGGTGCAGAAATAGTATTTCAAAAGCAGGAGGGTAGGTTGAGACTCCATCTGAGACAGAGTAATGTATGCACCCCAACTCACTTTTGGGTGGATGAGGAAATTCAGTGTGTTGGGAGGTGGGAATGAATGCAGAACATGGAGGACAGGTACTTTTATCTCTACATAATGTCCAGCTACAAAGTGTCTTGCCTAGGAAATGGTCTGTGGTGATTTATCCCCTTGAGTTGTCCCAGCCCCAACACTTCCTTCACGCCATCTCTTTGGCTCTGCATTCTCCCTACTCTTTGCTATCCAAACCCAACAATTATGCAAGACATCGTCTCCTTCCACATAAGTTTAAGGAGAGATTCTATAATGCAAGTCTCTGTTTCAATTCAGACTCAAACTGAGAAGGACTCTGCATGCATGCAGAGTTTGAGTTTACTAGAGTTGACTGTGCCTGGTGAAGCAGTCTCTTGAAATTAAGGTCTAGGGAGGAAAGTCTGGCAGCATCTAGCAAAAACCTGAAGGTGTGGTAGCCATGGGTGGGCTACATTGTTGTAAAGAAATGGTAAAAATGATACAGTACTGTTACCGTACTGTTAAATGGAACATAGAGATTGAAACAACCACAGCCACTGTTATAATTCCAATGACATAAGAATGATAAATCTCAGAATGACAGAAATCTGAAAAGTGAGATTGTGGAAATTTGGGTTAGAGGAAGCAAAAAATACAACTCTGATGTGTCCTCGAGCCTGCCTGAAGTAAGTGATTCAAAATCAGGTTTCTGTTTTTCCTTATCTAAATACTGTAGAAATTAAAATAAGAATCTAAAATGATCTCTCCTTGTAGATCAGAGAATCCTGGAAATGCACTTAATATTCTCACTCAAAAGTCAGTAGCAGAATGCTTATTACATTGGTTTGGAGACCTATTATGTAAACTTTGACTAAATATCCCCAGATATTAAATGCTTGCTTAAACTCAGAAGAAAAAAAAAAAAAGCAGGGAGAAGGGGCTAAACCATCAAAGCAGAAAGTACTTCCTCATAAAAATGCACCAAACCGTCTTCCCTGAGAATCTGGGATGTGGAGGTTGTTTATTCAGAATTAATTTTCTCATTTGCAGTTAAAAATCCTATTTTGAATGGGATTAAAAAGAAAAAAAGATCTTTGAACATGAGACACTGTGACTATTCCTTTCTGCTTGTTGCTATGCTAGATGCTTTTTATTAACTACTTGGGGAATAATGGAGTACACTTGAAAACCTCTACATTTCAGAACCCTAAGCTCTATTCAGTGACCTTCTACACCACGCTAAGCTATTCAGTTAGATTTCCCCATTAGCCAAAGGAAGGAAACTGGTGTTAAACAAGCTTTATTTTCTCTCTTGTGTTTTTCTGGTTGATTGAATATGTATTCAGTTTGTGGGCTGACAAGAAAAGTATGTGAAGAAGGTCAAACAGGTCACAGGCATCTTTTAAATCTTATGTTTCCCAGTTCTGTAAGATAATGAGTAAAATGCCGTAGTAGAAAAAATTGCACCCTGCTTATGTTATTCCTTTATCTTTTAAAAAAAGAAAAAAAACAAACATTTAATAGCTTTCTACCATCTTTCATTTAGCTGCAAAATCTTATTCAAATCAAAAAAGAGGCAGGATGACACACCAGGGCTGGAGGGAAGGGGTGACTTATGTAAAGGTCTTCAACCTGTTGCTCTGAAGCATGACAGAAACTGCACTACAGGCAGTGCCTAACAGGGATGAGTCAGGGACTTCTGAGGAAAGAGGAACCAGCAGGGTAGTGGCCATGAAACACCTTAGAGAAACAAAGGGGCGTCCCTTTAGGAAGGTGACATGACCAGCACCCCAGCTGAAGTGCCTCTACACGAATGCACGCAGCATGGGCAACAAACAAGAGGAATTGGAAGCTACTGTGCTACAGGAAGGCTATGACATAGTGGCTATTACTGCAACCTGGTGGGATGAATGCTATGACTGGAGTGTGGCTATAAAAAGCTAGGGATCATGACAATAAAGGGAGCCTTGTGGTTGGTGTTTACTACAGGCAATCTGCTCAAGGGGAGGTTACTGATGAAGCCCTCATACTCCAGCTCCAGGAGACATCACACTCACAGACTCTTATCCTGCTGAGGGACTTTAACCACCTTGATATTTGCTGGAAAAGTAGCATGGAAAGCTGTAGGCAATCCAGGAGATTCCTGGAGTGCCTGGATGAAAACTTTTTAAAGAAAGTAATAGACAGCCCTACCTGAGGGGATGTGGTTTTAGACCTAATGGTGACCAACACAAATGAATCAGCTGAGGACATCAACACTGGAGGGAGCCTGGGCTGCAGTGACCACTCACTGGTTCAGTTCACTGTGTGAAGGGGTATAGGACAGATGAAAAGCAAAGTGTGCACTCTAAACTTTAGGAAAGCAAACCTCCAGCTCTCCAACAAGTTGCTCACAGGATCCCTTGGGAGTCAGTCCTCAGAGATAAAGGAGCAGAGCAGAGCTGGCAGATCTTTAAGGAGGCTTTCCATAGAGCACAAGAGCTCTGAATATCCATGTGCAGGAAATCAGGCAAGAACGGAAAAAGACTGGCATGGCTGAGTTATGAAATGCTGATTGAATTTAAGATTAACAATGGCAAATTAGTAACAACAGATGAGGAGAAAGATGAGGTACTCAATAACTTGTTTGCCTCAGTTTTCACTCACAACTGCTCTCCTCACAGCCCTCAAGTTGGTGGCCCACAGGACAAGGACCAGGTGGACAAAGTCCCTCTCACTGTAAGCAAGGTCAAGGTTCATGATCACCTGAGGAACCTGACCTGATAAGATGCATCCCAGAGTACAGAAGGAATTGTTTGATTCAGTTGCTGAGCCACTCTCCATAATATTTGAGAAGTCATGGCAGTCAGGTGATGTCCCTTGCAACTGGAAAAAGGGTGACATTGTTCTCATCTTTAAAAAGGGTAAAAAAGAAGACCCTGGGATCTACTGCCCTTGTCAGCCTCACCTCTGTGCATAGCAAGATCATGGAACAGATCCTCCTGGATGATATGCTAAGGCACATGGGAGGACAGGGAGGTAATCCTAGGTAGTCAGCATGGATTTACTAGGGGCAAGTCCTGCCTGACCAACCTAGTGGCCTTCTACAATGAAGTGACTGCATCAGTCAACAAGGGTAGACCTATGGATGTCATCCATCTGCACTTCTGAAAGGCTTTTGACATGGTCCCCAACAACATCCTTATCTCTAAGTTGGAGAATTATGGGTTCAGTGGGTGGACTGTTCAGTGGATAAAGAACTGTCTAGATGGTCACATCCAGAGAGTGGCAGGCAATGGTTCTATATCCAGATGGAGGAAGGTGACGAGTGGTGTCCCTCAAGGGTCTGTGCTGGGACCAGTGTTATTTAGTATCTTCATTAATGATATTGACAATGGCATTGAGTGCACCCTCAGCAAGTTTGTGGATGATACCAGCTGGGGGGTGCAGTTGATATGCCAGAGGGATGTGATGCCATCCAGAGGGACCTGGATAGGCTGGAGAGGTGAGCCCAGATGAACCTTATGAGGTTCAACAAGGTGAAGTACAGGGTTCTGCAACTGGGCTGGGGTAACCAGTATTATCAGTATAGGCTGGGAGAGGATATACTGGAGAGCAGTCCTATGGAAAGGGACTTGGGGGTGCTGGTGAATGAAAAAACTGGATATGAGCCACCAATGTGCAATCACAGCCCAGAAGGCCAATCACATCCTCATCTGCGTCAAAAGAACTGTGGCCAGAAGATCAAGAGAGATGATTCTTCCCCTCTACTCTGCCCTGGTGAGACCTCACCTGGAGTACTGTGTCCAGTTGTGGAGCACCCAGAGCAAGAAGGATGTGGACATATTGGAGCATGTCCAGAGGAGGGCCACCAGGAGGTGAATTAAGCATCTCTGGTATGAAGACAGGCTGAGGGAGTTGGGAGTTTTCAGCCTGGAGAAGAGGAGGCTCTGGAGGGACATTATAGTGACTTTCCAGTACTTGAAGGGGGCCTACATGAAGGCAGGGGAAGGTCTATTCAAAAGGGTTTGTAATGACAGGACAAGGAGCAATGGTTTTAAGTTAGGAAAGGACAGATTTAGACTGGATGTTAGAAAAAAGTTCTTTAATATGAGGGTGATAGATCACTGGAATGGGCTGCCCAGAGAGGTGGTGGAGGCTCTATCCCTGGAGTCATTCAGGGTCAGGCTTAACAGGGCAACCTGCCCTAGGTCCCTACTTGTGTAGGGAGGTTGGACCAGACGACCTCTAGAGGTCCCTTCCAGCCTAAACCATTCTATGAGTCTATTAATTCTATGATTCTAAAAGGAGATTTCTGTGCTTTCCTGTACATACTCAGTTAAAAGGAGATGACAAAAGGCTCAAAAAAGAGTTTGCCAAACTTTCCTGGGGCACACATGCAGAGGCAATGTGGAAATCATACTTTCTTCAGTGGCCTTGAGAGGATAGATGAGATGTCATGTTTTAGATAAAACATGCCAGGTTTCTTGTGAGGCATACATAAGATCATACTATCTGGAGAGACAGTTGTGGTTGAAGCATGGTTAAAGCAGACCATTTGCTGTCAGCAAAGCCCTGAATTGGTACACGTGTGCTCAAGCACCAGGCTTTGGAGTATTTTTGTGTTTGGATGGAAGGGTGCATCACTGGTGGCTTTCCCTTGTGTCAGGAGCATCTTGTCAGCTCAGCAAGCATAAGGGTGCACCAGACACAGAATTAGAGGGTTGTTCCCCTTTGGCCTACCCTGGAGAGTTCTTTGATGCATGTGAGATACGACATGTGTGTGTTGAGTGCTGTTTTTTTAAACCTTCAGAAATTTGTTATTTGGGAACCAAATTCTTACATTTTTCTTCAGGCAACTGATCTAAATGAGGAGAATGTGTGCTAAATAAGCCTTCTCTAAACCAACTGGTTAGGTTATCTATTTGGAAGGGAAAGAACAGATGTATAGAACAGTGGCATGGGAGCATCTGAAAGTAAAAGTTTTTGTGCAAAAACTGTCAGTCTGTTTTAACTCCCTGTAGGAGCACTCCATTAACAATTATGGTTTTTTAAAGTTCTTTTTTGCAAATTTTTGTATCAGAGAGTAGTTTTAATGTTCTTCTGCAGAAACTAAAGTTTTTTAGTACTATCATTCAGCTATAGGAAGAGCCAGAAATAGGTCTTGATAACTGTGAAAAAGTCTGATTATCTTCTACACTGTATTTTTATTCTTAGTGGTGAAAGGTATGGGCTGGCACTGGGGCCTCCAGTCTTTGAGTCAGACTTTTTTGTTTATATATTAAGGAATAAGTTTATAGTTTGTGGAATTCTGGAACTATTTATTGAAATATCAAAAGAATTAGTGTTGTCTTCATTCTCTTGCTCCTGAACTGCTGAAACACTGAACTGCTGAACTGCTGAACCACTGTTCAGTGTTTTCTACATTTTCAGAGACCTTCTTGATGTTTACATTAAAAAAGAAGAATGCCAAATTTAGGGTCAGGTTGGAAGGAGAAGTGTGGCATCCCAATGTGCTTCCAACCTGACTTTCCTCCATTACTCGTGTCACAAGAATGGAGGCCTGAATGGAGGTGTAATGTTGGTTTCCAACAGAGACCAAAGAGATTAGAAAAGAGGCTATGGAAAAATTGCAGTTATGCAATTACTTGCAGTAAAAAAACAGATTATTCCCAGATGTAAGGGCTTATCTAAATTATAGTTTTGACTAAAAATCATTCTTTGCTTTACTCATAAATCTGATGATATCTACTTTGTTATGATGAATGGAATCTGTGGATAGAAGCCTCAGTAACAACATTTTACAAGTAGTTTACTGTATTGGTTTACAGTGACAAGTGCAACTATTTTGCCTTTAGCATAGCCATCTGTCTGGCAGCCTAATTCTTCCAAGCCGTAAAAGTGTATCCCTGTGGTATGCATACCCTCCAGTAACCCAGGTGATGGCAAACAGCCATTTTTTCCCCCCCCCCGGGGATAAAATTCACAATGCATCATCCAACAGGACTTCTGTGAAAGCTCTGGCAGACACATCTCGCTTCACTTCAAGCCCATGGGGATGGGCAGCTGGGCACATTGTACACATTGTCAGTGATCAGTATTTTTGGTAAGAGATTCCTTTTTCAGCAATTTTGCTTTATCACAGTGTCTTGCAGAAGTTCAGTTCTACTACCATGGTATATTGTGAGATATCAAGATGACTCCTGGGAGTGAAAGTGCTTTGGTGGAGGGGTCTCCACGGAGGAATTCTGTTTGTTTCTATGCAGAAGACAGTAAGCAGTAACCATATTTTCTGATTTGTTCAGGCATCGTGCCCCAGATGCAGAGAGGCTCTGCAAAGCAGGATATACACAATTTTAATGCATAAAACAGTTTTGTATTGGCTAGCACACAAGAGGGATAGGATTTATTCAGCTAAGTGGAAGCACCACCACCAAGGCCCCAAAAAGTCTAACCTGGCCTGGCAGACACCAGTCAGAAATGAGTCAGAAGGTGGGAGGAAAAAAGTGATTTCTAAAACCAATATTGTTGAGGGTTAATTACATATAGCATTGCAACATATAGTTGAAAGAAGGTGCTAGCAAACTTTCCCAAGTGTTATTTTTGTCTTAGGGTAATGATCTTTCATACTGCAGAAATTTCAAGGTGAATAAGTAGGCAAATTCTGCTTTACGAGATTTATTCTCACTCTGACTTTGTAGTATCTAGTTTTCGTACAGTGTTGTTTTTGTACTGGCTTCGATCACTTTCTCATTGCAATATTTGCATTAAAAATGTTTCCCTTTCATTTTTTCTTTAATCATGGGTGGCTTTGCTGTAACATTTTAACTGTGACTAACACTTCTTGTTAACACTTAATCCTTTAAATAATACTTTGAAATTAAATCAGTATTTGAAATTGAACAAGGCCTTAGAGCCACTCTGTAGGACTGTGTCATTAGCCTATAATTGTATATTGCATGAAGTACTTTGTTTTTGTTACTTTGGGAAAAAAAAAAAAAGAAAAAGAAAAAGAAAAAGTAATGACCTTGCAATTGACTCCTCTGTTTAACATTTTCATCTGAGCTTTAACACCAAGAGAAGTAACCACTTGTGTTGACCACAGGAGGAGCCAAAGAAGCAATCTTCTGTAGTCAACCTAATTCAGTTTCAAGCTAACAAGGTTAATATTAATTGGCCATTTATGAAGCCAAAGGCCTCAGTTAAATAAAAGTCATGACTACGAACCTCCTTTTTCTTTTTTTCATATTGCCAGCCCTGTATTTTGAAACATACTCTGCTGAATTTTGTTTTTCACATCAGGATACCTAACACTTGTATGTCCAGTAGGTCTGTGCTACCTTAAATATTAATCTAAACTGTTTAAAGTGGGTATTGAGTATGGAAGGTTTTGTTAGTGAGAAAGGTCCATTTCATGCAGAATTTAACTGGAAAATATTCTAAAGAAATACTCTTTTTCCTTATTTGCCTAGACCATATTTCTATTCAAAGCCTGTCAGTACTAACTAATCAGCAGGCCCCATGGTCTTTACTCATGTTGATATGCAGCTTGAACAGCCGGGTGTGCCTCCCATTCATCTGTTCCCTGTATCACCAGGCACAAGGAAGGCAGAGCAGACTGTCCAAACTGGCTGTCATTTCAAGAAGATTGGGACACATGAAAGCAAAAAGTAATAACGACTTAGCTGGGGGACTGAGCATTCTGTACCACATGAAAAATGTGCTTTGCCTAAAACCATGAAACTTGGCAGATAGGTTTAGGATTTGCTAAGGCACAGAACAAAAGCAAATATGGTGCTTTCTGATTGCCTACTGTAGAAAACTGAGCTCTTCAGCAGAAACTCTTTTGATTCCAGTTTTCCACAGGTTCTTAGACATGGGAAGAAGTATATATATGTTATACAGATGGCAGATGTCAGATTCTGGTTTTTTTCCTCTACAAAGTAAAACAGATTCTCTTTATTCTCATCTCAATCTCCAGAAGATAAAATTACTAAAATGATTCTTTTTACAGCTTATAGGCTTAGGGGGGAAAATAAAATTAAAAAAATAAAAAATAATAAATTGTGGAGATGAAGGGCCAAAGCAAGAGCTAATTTTTAAAATACTTTCAAGGTAGATTCAGCTTGGAAAACTTGTCTACAAATAAATCATCCAGAGAGAACAGCAGCTGAACAATCTACAGATTTTCTTTATTTTTCTGTAGCACATGTGGTTTTAATCAAAACAGTGAGGAGATGGGGTAGGAGTAACTCCCAATGTAATGTCTCCGTGTTGGCACATTTATTGATCATGAAATATAAGATCAGTAACCACTGACTCTTACAGTGAAAAACTTTGTAAACAGTTGTTAGTGAAGTAAAGAACAACTTTCAGATCTTTACCAGAGAAATTTAAGTGATGTTGTTTTCCTTTGAGTGGCCTTGTGGCACTTTGTTTCCTCAGACCTGATCTAGCTGTTCTCAGTTGTCTCAAGAAAATTCAGGCAGGGCAAGCTGACAGCTGGGCTTAAGCAGGCTCAGGACTGTAAGAACAGGTACCAGCGTCTGCTTTCTGAAATGGTTTGAAAGGGAAAATAAATTAAAATTCTTTTGTATCCTTTCCATAATTTTAAATAGACTTGTACCTATCTTTTTTTTTGCAGTGAACTAGAGCAAATTTGGGTCATCAGTATTCTAGATACAAGGAGAGGATACTTTCATTTTGCACATCTTTAAAAACAGCATGTTGTCTTGCTCCCTGTTGTTCATATTTTTAACTGTTAATTAAATCCACTGACATTGCAGCTGTTTAGATTATTAATAGTATCTTTGATATTTGAAAAAAATTAGATGGCTAATATGTTTTGATCTTACTAAATAGTTTTCACACTAGACTAAAATATGATCTGTTTAAAAGGCTAGGTGGTATATTCAAGTCATGAATGTTTATTTCAGTTAAAATGTGTATTTTTATAGTTAAAGCTTTCTTTTGAATTTTCATATAATGTAATCATAGAAACAAAGGATTTCAGAATGAGGGCTGGTTTTATTGCTGTTCCACATAGTTCCATAATGACCCATTCATAGAGAACCCCAAATGTCATTAATAGCCTGAAGGCTATTAGAAGTTTGCTTAGCTAGTGATCACACATAAATGTGTCACCATATAATTGAATGCTTGAACTTGAAAAGACAAAACATACACAATGTTTGAGAATCTCCATCTGAATCTGAGAGATCATGAAACTGTTAGTTTGAAAAGTATTTTTAAAAATACTTGTACCAGTGTTTGCAGTTGTATAGTTTCTCTGAAGAGTCCATTGTTTGTTTACTTAATGTATTTCTTCTGATAGTTCTATCTTTTTTTATAAGTAACTTTCTTCTCCAGCACTGCCATTTCCTAATGAGCTGCTTCTATGATGCCACAGCCTAATATTTAGGTCGTTCCATTTCACTAGCAAATATATCTGGTATTGTTGTAAGGAAATGGATGAGACTGACACAGCTGCTATTTGTAAACTATGTTCATTCCTGTCTCATCATGTCTTTGCTGATAACAAAGGTAGAAAAGCCATTTGAAAGGACAATTGATTTGTGGTAAAGCTGTTAGTAGTCTGCTAATGTAGCACAGAATGCTTATAAAAAGCTTTAAGGAAGAACTTAGTAATTTAATACATTTATTCAAGCTTGTAAAATAAAATAGTGCAGTTTTGAATATTTTCTAATATTTGGAAAAGATCAATTGATCAGTTGTTGGAATTAGTTAATACCAATGTTATATGTCTATTTCCGGAAGAGGTAATAGATAATTGTCATGTAATTACAAAACTGAGAGCACTTCATACCCATTTCACTTCTTAAAGTCTGACTTGTGATTCTCACAATACTTGAAAGAAGGTTGTATCAGTCTGCCCAGCAAGATACCTTTAAAGCAAGACAATACCAAGATGTTGAGACTACTTTTAAGAAGAGCTTTCATTCTTGATTCAGTAAGCATTGAAACAAATATGTGGAATACTCTATGTTATTATGGTATTGTGTTTGTTATCTGTGAGTGTTTTATAGTCCTTTATGAGGAACTGACCCGAGTGTTAAGTTCCTGTGCAGATTCTCAGCTCTAAAAAGACTAGAGGAATGGATTGTGGCAACAGCTGAAAATCTGTAGTCTCAGAAGTAGGAAACAAGATGACGGATCAGGATAGCATTTTTTGTTATTTTGCACACTACCCCATCTCTGCAACCGAATAAATGCTCTTAAGATTAAATTAAGAAAAGTTAGGGTAAATCTAATAATTGGAATAAAACATGGAGCTTGGGAGGAAAAACCTGACATGTTATTCTAAGATGCTCATTTCTTTGACTAACTTTATATGAATAGCATTTAGCTTTGAATTAGTATGTATTCAAATATAAATGTTTTAATTGCAGATACTACTGGAAAAGATCTTAGAGGAGCAATCATGCAGAAAAAAAATCAGTTTAGGAGCTGACCATAATGACTATAGACAATATGAATAGCATACAATTTTCATTTATAAAACCTTTAGCATTATTCAGATGAGGAACATATGATGCAAAGCTCATAAGATCTACAGAACAAGCATAGAGTCACTTATTAAATAATTTAATGAACCTTTGGTAAACAAGCTACAGTGAGCAAGGCCCTAATGGCTCTACAAATATGAGGCTTTCTTTAGATAAAAAATTACTGAAAGTGAAAGTGGGTTAATATGTAGATTTACAAAACTGTCTCTATTTTTAATCTGAAATGTTATATACAAATAATACTGCATTTCACTTTATATGAAAAGTTACTGCATTTAGGCTAGATGTTATATAAAAGTGAATAATTCCAAAAAGTAAATCTCATTAGTCTTATGCCATAAGGGGAAAGAAAACAGCAATTTGCAATACAATATAAAATTTCATAAACTACAAAAGTAGTTTATATAAAACGAACCAGTTGATAGTAATATAACAGGTTTCTCTTTAGTCCATTTATATGAAAAGGTTTTTTTGTGTCTGTACCCTAATTCTGAGAGTCCTGATGACAAAAATCTTGGTTCTGCAGACACATAGCAATCTTTAAATAATCAGACCTTGTTAGACATTTTTAGTACAGAAATAGGATAGATGTTCCTATAACTTCACACTCTTGCTCCTATGCATTTTTGGTCAATCAAATTGCAGTTCACTACAGAAAGTAACAGCAGGTTTGTTTGGGGGTTTTTTTGTTTATTTTTTTTGGCCTGCTCTTTGCTTAGTAAGGTCAAACAGCCACCACACCAAAAAAAAGAAAGCCATCTTTCCCCATCTCCTACATTTCAGTGCCATATCACTTTATCAATTTTATTGGTTCATGATAAAAACCAAGAAAATTGTTTTCTTACATTGAACATTTGTGCAAACTGTGTCATGGGATTAAAACATGTTTTTTATTTCTGCCTTTTATTTTTGTCTGCTTTATTCTTGGAGCTGTTGTCATGCATGTGTTTCTAAATTGCATCTGAAAAGCTTTATTAAGAGTTCCATTAGAGAAATGAAGCGCTTAAAAGTTATGAAATGCAAGAATTAAAGCGGCTTGTATAATCTTAATTTTGGCCTCCTTATGCTTATGCACAATGGCACAGTCTTTAATTAGAGAAGCACATACTGTTTTTTTTCCCCCTAGGAGTTACACTTCATTCACTGCACAGGAGGGATAATGCTTACTTGATGATTATTGCCTTCATCATTTTGTTTCATTCTCACTGTTCTATGTGTGGCCATAGGCTTTATTTACTGCACCCTAATCAAAGCATGCTCAGATGACAAAATTAATAACTTCCTTTGGGCTTTTCTGTGTTTTTTATCACTTTAGGTCTGAGTAGTTCATGAGTGTTATTAGTCATCATCTTTACAGTACAGTTTTCATTGAGAACAGTATTTCAGGTGAGCAGGTGAAGTGCTATAAGGCAAACATAAAAAGTATCTGATGATTTTGAGTACTATGGTTGTGATGAGTTGTGCCTGATAGTTCAGAAGCCTTTTTATTACATAGCACTTTATCTGTTCCAAGCTGACATCCTCTCTGATTACAACAGAAGCAATGAGTTTTGTACACTTCCTGGAATTCGGTATCCAAAAGATCAAGAGCCCATAACAGTTACCCTTAGGGGGCTGGTTTAAATGATATAAAGTGCATGAAAAGAAGAGATAGAAGCCAATCCCTCCGGCAGCACTATCTGTAGGGTTATTGTTTCATTTCACATTAGCCACATGGCTTCCACTCTCAGCAACAGTTCAAAGGCACTATGTAAAACAGCTTTGCTCTGTAACCTTGGTTTTGTGTCCAACGTGATGCCATGAGTAGATCCATTCTGTTCACTGATTGGGGAAATGATGAGAGGTAAAAAATAAATTCAGTTTAGGGTTGTATCAGGATGTATAACTGCCCTGGAAGCGTACAATAGTAAAAGTTCTTCTTTGAATTCAGAGTGCAGAAAAATACAGGAAAAAGAAGAGATGGAAAGTATGACAAGTCTTACTAGAGTCTCCTTATTCCTTACCTGAAAGAAGGAAGAAGAAAGTGGGATTCTGTGCATGAGGAAAGGCAGACTTGTAGTAGTTAAGCAGAAGAGACTTGTGTGAGTTATTGGAGTGATCTCTGATTGTCTGTACGCATCAAACAGCTCAGTCTCCTTCTCCAAAGACTTCCTGTTGATGGTTCATCTATTGACTCCTTTCTAGTCTTTCTGAATAGCAGGCAGTCCTTTCCTCTCTTTCTAAATTTCCTAATTTACTATATTGCTCAACATCTTATTTACTCTCTGTCTTGTTCTACCTGGGTATTTGAAAGAAGTCTGTAACTCCTCACGCCTAATCTCCCTGCTTCAGATCAGTGAAATAGCAGATCGATTCACCATCTTTTTTTTTTTTTTTAAACATATGCCAGATATTTATCAAGATCAACAAAGCTGTTTGGCAGAATAATTCCCCTTTCATTTTTGTCTTGTTCACACTTCCTTTAATGTAAACTAAACAAATAAACCAGGGACCCCACAAAACCACAATGTATCCCACCTTGGATGTCAAAGAGAGGGAAAAACACTAAATTATTAGCTGCAGTTATAAGCAGTTAAAAGCAGATTTATAAAATATTAAATATCACATAATCTTAACAATAGCCATACCTCCTTCTATTCCTGTAGTGAAATGAAATTTTTACCTGGCATTGTCTTAACTATAAAGAAGGGATCCCATAATATATGGGATACTGATGTATGTACAAGAAGATATGGAAGTGAAATGAGTCTATGGGATTTCCTATTATACAAGTTTTTTTAAAACAACACTTTTATAGGTATTGTTTAAAACCTTTCCCCTTGGAAAAAAAGATAGCAGTAATGTTTGTGTGCAGCTTTATAGCAGTGTTTCTTCTTGATGTACTTCATTCCTCAAATAGATGCACCATAACATGATACCTGGAGTTGCTAAAGGCTGAAAAAGGAAAGGGAATGTGTGTTTTAACATGCCAAATCCAAGGGTTGAAGCATAGCCAAGTAGAATTTTTGTCATTCTGTTATTTCTGTTTGTTCTATCAACATTCTTTGAATGTTGCATTGCACAAACACTTTGGGTTTTGGTTTGGGTTTGGTCTTTTTTTGGTAGAGCATTCCAAACAAACTAGTATGGTACACTTTCTGGTTTCTTCTCTATTCCATTATACATTGCAGTTAAGGTGATACATAGCCAATTTAACAGCAAGGGTAAGCAGGGTTGTTTTCTTTTGCTTCTGGTTCTGCTTAAGAATTAATGTAGGTTTTAATATTTTTTTTGGTTTTAATTTGTTTTGCTTTTACTGCCTGTGAAACATCTTGAATTTTTTAAATATATTTAAATATATTTTGAAATAATTTTGAGTTTAAAACAATAATTTTAAATAAACCAAAGCGTATTTGGGTCTACATTTACCAGACATTCTGTAAACTCACATTTTTGCTTTGAATTGATCTGATTTCTAGGTGTTGACTACCTGGAAATTAGAAGAAAAGGTAGAAACTTACAGCAGAAATCCTAGGAGATCAGTTGATGTGACATGTGGGTGTCAGATTTATGAAATGGTGGTTTTGTGAAACCTGAACTTCATCTGAGCTGGCTCAGCTTTTAACTGCAGCCCTGAGACTGAGCTTGATTTGAATCCTTATCCCATAGCTAAGAGATTCAGGCCCCAGTTTTTGAAAGTTTATCTGTAAAAGTGATAGAATGCTCCGTGGTTAAGAGTGGAAGAAAAAAGGTGAAAACAGTTAAGACACCCAGAACAGACAGGTTTTCTCCTGCAGATGGACAAAACACAATCTAACTAAAGATCTGAGACAGTTTTCTGTGGGGGTCGTGTTTTTTTTTGTTGTTTTTGTTTGTTTGTTTGTTTGTTTTTTGTGGGTTTTTTTTGTGATTTTGTTTTGTGTTTGTTTGGTTTTTATTCTTTGTGGGGTTTTTTATTCTTTGTTTGTTTGTTTTTTCCGTATAGCTCATGGGCAAGCTTCCTGCAGTAGCTGCTTTGACAGATCTAAAACTGCCTCTGCCTTTATTGAATGGTCTTGCTGCTGCCAAATTCCTTGGCCTTTCTTGTTCCAGTGGAGATCGTAGTTCACTACTGGAATCTGAGGAAGTAAAATTCACTGGACATACTTGAAGTTAGACATGATTTTTTCAAAACATTCACTGTGCAGTGAGAAATAAGGTTCTTATGTTCTTTCCAATTAATTTCCTTTAAATAATTTATCTTTCTATCTTCTGTCTATTTCTTATGGCTGACAGGGAATGATCTCTACATGCCCTTTGTGTGGCATGCTTTGCCATATGTGAGCACTGAACTTGAAATAGGATGCAGGAAATTACAAGCCTTTGCTGGTTTTCCCTGTTGAAGTGCAAATTGTGTTAAGGGTTATATGAAAAAGGAGCAGATTACCAGCTGAAAACTAGAACCATTATATCTCTCTGGTATGAGCATGAGAGAGAAAGGCCAAATAGATGGCTCCTCAGCACAGTTTACTACCTGTAACCCTCATTAAGATGCTTGCACATACAGTCATCTGGCTGGTTCGTCTCACTTATCTAACCAGCAGTGTTGAGAGTCTGTACAAAAGGACTCCATACTCAGAATAACTACAGCACTTATTTTTATGGCATTGGCAGTTATGGAAACAGGATGTTCTTCTAGATAGTTTAGATAAGTCCTTATACTGCTTTGACACCTGAAGCAATAGAGAACTGCTTTGAAAAAACTCCATGTGCAAACATATTTTTTCCCAGAAACAAAGGACCTTTTTTTTAACCCCTCCCTTCTGGTAGGTGTTTGCTTGTAATAGCAGCTCTCTCCTACTGCACACTATGTCAGTGTGGGCACATAACTTTTATACACTTACAGTGATACCAAACATGTTAAATAAAATAACTGTTTATCTGTTACTGAACAAACAAGAGGTGGACCAGAAGATACAGTAAGAAGGAGCATGGAAGGGACTGGGATACCAACTGAAATAATGTTGAGATAGACTGGGACTAGGATTTGGAGAGGAGAACAATGGAACTTGATTACCTCAGATGAAGAACAACTGGGCTGATTGCTCAAAAAATTGTGGCATAAAGAAGACTCTTACTAGCTTAATAAAGAGATTGGGAGAGCAGCAAGGGAGAGTTGAGAGAAGGTGTATTGCATGAGAAACTGATATGCAGAGCCTGGGGTAGCACTTAAGTCTGATGGGAAGCCTGTGAAAGTAGATCCTACAGTAAGAGACTGAATGCAGGTGGAGAAATGGTATGGAGTAGATAGATGGGCTGTGAATATACCTGAGAGTTCTATGATCAACAGAGCGAGTACCTGAAATTCATATTCTCTGCTTGTGTATCTGTTCCTAGAAGATTCACACATGTTTTACTGTTTCTTCTTCTTACATATTTTTTTATTTATATTTTTAAAATAGTTTGGTATCCATGATTTAGGAGGACTCTGCCATGGACAGTATTCAATATGTTAAAAGATTAGAATTAAAAATGACCAAACATAGACTTTGCAGTTTGCTTAGTGATAACTGTCTGAATTTTTTAGAATGTGACATCAACAGAAATGCCTGCTTGTTGACTAATTAATTATATGTTCAGTAGCTTATTCTTTGCTCAGCTGTCATACTGTTCAAAGCTTTACAGAGATATTAAAGAATATTTGAACAATTTCTATTAAATACTGATCAGTAAAATTGCCCTGTTTTGACATCAGTGATATTCAGAAAATCTATCTTTTCTGTGTTTATTTAGTAATTAGGGAGTGCTCAGCAGATCTGTTGAGTACACTAAGATTTGTGGCCTTTCTGATGTTATCTCAGACATGACTGATTATGACTAGATTTTATTTCTTTTTAATACTGAAAAAGTGACAGAAATACTAACAAGAAGAATAAAAACCTTGTTCCTCACTTTCACTTCAGATTAGTAATAATGATAATGATCAATGTTGTTCACATCAATTTATTGGTAAACTCTTATTTATAATTCTCTCAGTTATTCTCTCCTGTGCACTAGAATTCAGACAGAAAACTTTTAAGTATTGGTGCTGCTTATTCTGATTTCAAATTTCAATACAATAATTATAGCCTTCAAAGTTTCTGTTTCTAGGAAGTCACTGTAGTTTTTTGTTACTAGATTATTTAATGTTTTATTATGGTGTCTCAAAATTCCTGGTAGTAGGATATATTTTTTTTATATCATTGTGATGAACGATATAAATATGTCACTCTCTTTGTAATTTTTTTCAACTAAAGATGCTTTTTAATTCAGCATTAATTAATATAACCTGCTAGTTTTTTATTTCCCTTTTGAAAAAGTAATAGTAGCAATTATTCAATGACCTAAAAAGAGTTTTCATTATTATTTCTATTACAAGTAGGTCAAAAAACTTTGTAATGTTGTTTACTGAGATGGAATAACGAGAAAGTAGAATTCAGTAGTTCTTCACAGAAATAATATCATTCCTAATGACAGTGGTCTATTGTCTGAAAGTTTATTTTGTCTTTATGCATGTTAAGTTTGAGTCAAGATGTACTTGCACAAAGTAAAAATTGTTTCATATATATGTGCCTTCTGTTACTATTTTATCTTTTATGTTTCACATTTTCACAATACAGTCATCAAGAAACAGTGTTGTGACTGTCACAGTTTTTAGAGCATTCCAGGAATTAGAATTCTGAGAAAAATAAATTGGAAATTTTCACAGTAATTCTGAACTGTGAGAACTTTTAAAAGTAGAAGGGCTGTGATAAATATTAGAGAGTGTAGCAATTCTGGTATTGCAGAGTTGCTTTCTTGTGCAAAACCACTCTGCAACCTTGGCATGTATTGGAAATTTTCTGTATACAACCCATTTCTTTAAG